>QXVX01008063.1:0-32839 GCA_013436065.1 Halocynthia aurantium
TCCACTTTACCACGTTGATATTTTATTCTAATACCTAATTCTAGTACCTAATTTGTTGGTTTGTGGCCCGCGTCGTCAATAAAGTTCAAAAAGTGGCCCATGACATATTTTGAGTTGGAGACCCCTGGTCTAAATCCACCTAACTATTATTAAATGACAGAGCACTATTTATTGAGCAACAATGATAATAATAAAATAACACAAGTAACATAAAATATAAAATACCGGTGCTAACTGGTGACCTATCTGATGAAGCAACTTCTCAAACTGTACATGTGAGAATTGGCTGTTTTCCCCCACTAGTAGGCACCAAAGTTGGTAGTTGTCCAATCTGAGGAAGCAACTTCTCAAAATGAGTGTGGATTTTTATACATTTGTTTCTTTGCTTCAGGTTAAAGAAATTGTTGACCAAGCTGTGAAAGAAATGTCGATTGAAAAAGTTCTTGCAGAAATGGAACAAACATGGGGTGAAGTTGAATCCAAGTTTGAATCTCATCATAGAACTGGAATTCCATTGCTGGTCACTAATGAAATATTGATTGAGACGCTTGAAGAAAATCAGGTCTGTAAAATTCTCAACCTCGTCTGAGATTTAATTTTTATTTCCAGTTAAAGTAGACTTAGCATATGTCCCATTTTGACAATGATAGTCACAGTGTCCTGTCTGCAATTGTTTCTTACTCTACTATTTACTTTTTCCCCTTAAAATGAAACGAAAACTAATCAAGTAATTTTTTATACTCATTATTCATTTTCAAAGGTTCAATTACAAAATGTTTTGATGTCAAAGTTTGTGGAATACTTCAGAGATGAAGTTTCCTCATGGCAGAAACGTTTATCATTGGCTGATACTGTAATTCAACTCTGGTTGGAAGTTCAGAGGACGTGGACGCATTTGGAAAGTATTTTCATTGATTCAGAGGTAAAATGTTGAGTATTAGCTTAAATAATGGTTTTACAACCATTTTTGGTTATCCGTTCATCCCCAACCTTATCCTACACCAAATTTGAAAATGTTTAATCTTAATTTTCACAACATCTGTCTTTTGCGTTAAGGATATTCGGTCACAACTTCCAGACGATGCAAAACGTTTTGAAATTATCGATTCCAATTTGAAAGAACTTTTAGTTGAATCAGAGAAAATCAAAAATATGATCGAATCTGCAACTAGAGAAGGATTGCAACAGAAATTAGAAGATTTGCTGGAAAGGTTTGAATTTTATTATTCATTTTGCTTTGGATGCGGAAAGTTATATTATTTCCTGCTAGCAGAGTATTCGTGCTACGCATGTGCTTAGCTTAGCCAACCTAGCCCCCTCTATTACGCAGAATTTTAGTTTCTGATGAATGTTATAAATTTCTTCTTTATAAAATACCTCGAATTCAATATAAAAGTCTATACAATGTTGTTAAGCCTAATTTTAATGATTTTATAATGATTATTCAGGTTATCTGTGTGTGAGAAATCTTTGGCAGAATACCTTGAGAAGAAACGTTTGATATTTCCAAGGTTTTATTTCGTATCCTCGGCCGACCTTCTCGATATTTTGTCCAAAGGGACACAACCAACAGAGGTAAGAGTGCATTAGATGGATCTCTATAACAACAATAATTACAACGAAACCAACCAAACGAAGTGAAATGCTTTCCTAAAGAACATTTCTCGCACTTTTTTATGCAGGTCACTCATCATTTGAGAAAACTCTTCGACAATATAAATGGACTGAAATTTCAGTCACAAGGTGACAGTGAAGAGCAGTCATCCGAAGCGCTCAGCAATATTGCCGTCGGAATGTACAGCAAAGAAGGAGAATATGTTGAGTTTGATAAGCCGTGCGAATTGAAAGGGCAGGTTTGTTGTTGTCTACATATGTTTATTTCGAAATTTTCACGGATTGATTGGAACCACTTCGTTAATTCGAAGCATATTGATACTGGGAGGTGATATATAAATGAATAGTCGCCTTGTTTAACTTGGCTCAGGTGCAAGTATTATGTGCCATCAAATTTTTATAAATCATTTATTCATTATGTTATACAAAATAGTTTAAACAGTCCTTTCTTGGTCATATACCGAGTCAAAACACTTCTCTGGGCTTAGGTTGAGGCCCATTACATTCCTGTTTTTTTATTATTCTCGTAGTAAATCGGAATCCTCGTAAATCAAATATGTTTTCTTGCATAGGTTGAATCCTGGCTTAATTCTCTTCTTGATGCAATGCGAATCACAGTTCGTAAAACCCTTCAAGAATCTGTCGTATCTTACGAGGATAAACCAAGAGATCAATGGTTGTTCGATTATCCTGCACAGATTGCATTGACTGGATCACAGATATGGTGGACAACAGAGGTAACATATTATTGTTTTATATGCTAGCAGAAGAAAAACCTAGCGCTGCCCGGGTAAACCTTCAAAGGACTTGTTGTGTGAACCCATATTTGAAAAAAATTGACAGGACCCTAGAGTAAGCATCTCCCCCACCCTTTTGGTGGCCCTGACAATAGTCTACCTGTTTAAGCCAAGTTGTTTAACCTTTAGTAATTTTGTGTGCAGGTTGGAATCGCATTTGAGAAATTAGAGGAAGGTTTTGAGAATGCAATGAAAGATTACAACAAGAAACAAATCATTCAACTGAATGCATTGATTTCACATTTGCTTGGTGAATTAAATGCTCTTGACAGGTGAGTTGTTGTTGCAGATGGTTCAAACGGATGTACCTGTACGTTACCGTTGGTTTATGTCGACCGCATGCTGTTTATGATTATTGTTAGGTGTTTGTTTTCATACTTATACGACAATATGTCCAGCTAATGTCGAAAAAACCGGCTTTTGGAACCTATGAATTGCGTAGTATTACTCTATATTATTAGATCATAATGCTTCCCATTAGATGATATAGGATTATAAACTCCATAATGCATCTACTTTTCTATCCATATAAATAAAAGCTAATTGATGAAAATTTTATATTTTCAGACAGAAGATCATGACATTATGTACAATTGATGTTCACAATCGTGATGTTGTTTCTCGTCTAATTTCTGAGAAAGTTTTGTCGTCCGAAGCGTTTACTTGGCTCTCACAGTTACGACATAGATGGGACGAGAATCTCGATCATTGCTTTGCCAATATCTGCAATGCACAGTTTCAATATCAGTATGAATACCTTGGTAATACATCAAGATTGGTAATCACACCACTAACAGACAGGTAAAAATTTACTATTCTGAATTATTACTTGAAGTGGGAAAGTGATTGGATATTCCAACTATATTACCATCTATATCAGGGGCTTTCAACGAGCCGCTCTGTGGGCGCTGTGGACTCTCAACAGGGTGGACAGGGATCAAGGGGTGCTATGGGGGCACTAGGTGTTTACATTTACATGAATATCTCTATCTTTTGCAAGAAAAAAAATTAATGCTGTTGGCATATCAATCTCTATACTTGGTCGAGAAATGATTCAGCATAGTAAAAAAACTGCTAACCAAGCAGCCAAGTAGATTACAGATATGTGATATGTGTGGAAACTGGAGGTTCTGTTTTTCTAATATTGAACTGACAGTCAAATTGAATTGCTGGAAATGCTATTAAAATGAACGGGCTGGCATTCTGCTACTGCAAACACGACAGGGTGATTACAGGGAATATTTATTTTTAGATGTTACATCACTTTGACACAGTCACTTCATCTTACAATGAGTGGCGCACCAGCTGGACCAGCAGGAACCGGCAAAACAGAGACTACGAAAGATTTAGGACGAGCACTAGGTGTCCCGGTTTATGTTTTCAATTGTTCGGAGCAAATGGATTATCAATCTATAGGAAACATTTACAAAGGACTTTCACAGACAGGAGCATGGGGATGCTTTGATGAATTCAACAGGATTGCAATTGAAGTTCTCTCTGTTGTAGCAGTTCAGGTACTATCAATAGAAAATAAGTAAATGTGGGTTCGCCAGTTTTACGCGGTTCGACTGATGCGATCCTAATTTGTGACGGTGACTTTGGGTCACCTGGCCCAGGTTGTAGCAGTTGATAGGGGGGAGCCTGTCATCTGGAAAGGGCCCCGAGACTGTTCTGACGGTCTCTATGGCCGGGAAAAAATTACTCAACTATACTATTTGACTGGATGCCTACACAAAGCCCTTATAAGGCTTATTTTGGGTTTATCTTTCCTACAAGTTGTGGTACAAGACTTATATTATATAATTCGTATAGTACTGTATGTATGTAGGACTGCTGATAATTTCACGACTCAACATGGTACTTCATCTATTTTCAGGTCAAGATGATTCAAGATTCTTTGAAAGCAAAGAAAGTAAAATTTACATTTCTTGGTGATGAAATCAATTTATGTCCAAGCATTGGAATCTTCATAACAATGAATCCTGGATATGCTGGGCGAACTGAACTTCCAGAAAATTTAAAAGCACTTTTCAGGTTTGTTTATGATATTGAGTCTTGTGCCCACACAGTATTTTCTTACTTTCATGACATAATTTTCATAACTTGTTTATATGTTTTTTTAGACCTTGTGCAATGGTTGTTCCTGACATTGCAATGATTTGTGAAATACTGCTTGTTGCTGAAGGATTTACTGAAGCAAAAATATTGGCCAGAAAATTTATAACACTGTATGATCTGTGTAAAGAGCTTTGTTCAAAACAGGTAAACAAGATCTTGGCAAATATTAGGGTAAAACACACGAAATAATTTAAATAAAGTTGAATTTCCATCTAGTTTCATTATGATTGGGGCCTCCGTGCTGTGAAGAGCGTTCTTGTTGTTGCTGGTTCGTTGCGTCGCGCCGATAAAAAACTTCCCGAAGAGCAAGTTTTGATGAGAGCTTTAAGAGATTTCAACCTTCCAAAGATTGTCACTGAAGATGTTCCTGTTTTCATGGGATTGATAGGTAACTTCATTCATTTCTGTATTGTTCGTAAAGAAAGCTAATACATGTGTGCATTGACCTCTTGGATAGCAGTCCTCGGTCATAATATGCTGAGTGATATTTTGTGTCTTCAGGTGATCTATTTCCATCTCTTGATGTACCACGGAAACGAGATTTAGACTTTGAAAAGAAAATCCGAAAGTCAATTCTTGGTCTCAGACTTCAACCGGAAGACAGCTTTATATTGAAGGTAAGGAGGTAATTTTTTTCTAAAAAGATGCCCTGGAGTCCTCCGGGCACCCCCTGGGACATCTCTAAACTCTTCCTAGCGATCGGGAAAAAATTACGAGTGGTTTGTTTGCTTAAAACAAGTGGTCTGGCTATTTGGTCGTTCGAACTATAGACCTGACGGTTTGGTATCTCTAGGCTGGATAGAAAACTATGCAGTGTGTGGGAATTTTTTATCTTTGGCCTAATATTCAATTTGAATATTTCTTCAGGTTGTTCAATTGGAAGAACTACTTGCTGTTCGTCATTCTGTGTTTGTCATTGGTGGAGCTGGTTCTGGTAAATCAAGTGTGCTGAAAACATTACATGAGACGCACAAGGTCATGAATTCAAATCCAGTCTGGAACGATTTAAATCCAAAAGCTCTGACAACAAATGAATTATTTGGATTTATTCATCCTTCAACAAGAGAATGGAAAGATGGTAAGACTACACTTCTTGTAGGCTATTGTGGGAGGTTTTGTTTTAACAAATAGTTCTACCTACAGATGTGGTGCACAATGTAGAATTAGTAGTAGTTTATGACACTCTACATTAGTCTATAATAGAGAGATTATGTTTAGTCCACATATTTTATTTTTCCAGGTCTTTTTTCTTCGATCATGCGTGACCAGTCGAATTTGACTCATGATTCGCCCAAGTGGATAGTGTTGGATGGTGACATTGATCCAATGTGGATCGAATCTCTAAATACGGTCATGGATGACAACAAGGTAAATTGAGGAAGAGTTTCACCAGTGTTGTTCAATAGTTTTGGCTTCGTTCCTGCTTATCAACAAATTTCAGAATGCCATTATCCCCTTTCCTACATTCTTTGAATCAAAAGGTGCATTCCAAATAATATTCCCTCCCCTTTAAGTTGCATGGACTAGAATGTTTAGAAGTGCAAGTTTAAATCACAACCTTCCTCCGCTTGCGTGAGGGAGGAGGAGCCCCCTTTTCTACAGTTTGAATCTACCAATCTGTGACCCCAATTCTTCCCTCCCTGAGAAGGGTGGGAAAAGCACAAACGCAACGCACAAATTTTATATATGTATAGATTGGTGTAAAGCAAAAATGCTCTCATATGCCTATGTAGCTATTATATTTTCTATGTAGGTACTAACTTTAGCAAGCAATGAGAGAATTCCACTTACAAATTCAATGCGACTGTTGTTCGAAATTTATCATCTGAGATCGGCAACACCTGCAACTGTTTCAAGAGCTGGAATACTTTATGTCAATCCACAAGATCTCGGATGGAATCCGTGAGTTTTCGGATTAAAATATGTTTTGTTATAAATTCTGAATAAATATTTATTATTTACAGTCCTGTTATGAGTTGGATTGATACACGAAAAGTTCAGTCTGAACGAGCAAACCTGACGATATTGTTTGATAAATATGTTCCAACATGTCTTGATGCAATGAGAACAACATTCAAAACAGTAACACCTATTCCTGATAACACATTGGTTCAAGTAAGGTTTCTATTGTTATTCAACCCATTAAATTTATATCTGGATGTTTTCTCGATTACCGTATATGTCGAGTCTCTAATACGCCTAGGATAAAGATGTCGAAACATGGCAGAGATGAAAATAAGGCTATGCTTAAATCTCTCTATTATGTTCAGACACTCTGCTATTTATTGGAATGTCTTCTTACTCCTGAAACTGTTCCATCCGACTCACACCGTGATGTTTATGAACTTTACTTTGTCTTTGCTGCGATTTGGTCATTTGGAGGAGCATTATTACATGATCAAGTGAGTAATAGTACAGCTAATGACCTGGATGCGTTTCAACGATCTGGAAAATATTTTCAGATATTGTTTTAATGTCACCTGACATGCAATAGAGTGTATGAGAGTATGAAAAGTGACAAAGCATAAGTTTTATATGAATTATCTGAATAATGAAATTCGTTAATGCCTAACGGAAACACCATTTAATGGCCGTAGTTTACAGTCATAAGTGCGAGTGCTTAAGTTTAATTGTATTTATCTGTATAGCTGATGGATCACAGACTTGAATTCAGTCGTTGGTGGGTCAAAGAATTCAAGCAAATCAAATTTCCGACATCTGGAACAATTTTTGACTACTATATCGATGAAAAAACGAGAAAATTTTGTCCATGGAGTGAAAAGATGCCGCAGTTTGAAATGGATCCTGAACTACCATTGCAGGTATAAGATTGTAATTATATTGGTCACTAGCAGAGAAACCTGTCACTGCCTGAATAAGCATTTGAAGGACAGTGTAAGCATCCAGGAAAAATAGAATAGTAAATTTTACCCGGCATTGCTCGGGTGAGCTTTTCCCAATCGCAAATCGCCACAGTAACCTTCAACAGAATTAGTGTATAAGAGAAAACCTTTTCTAAGTGTACATTTATCTTTTTGACGTCATACTACAGTGATATGGAGGAATTTGTCTATTGTTTCAATCAAAAATTTATACTGGCAGCAGGGGGTATTAGAGCAGCCAGGATCATGCCAAGACTCCAGGGAATATTTTTTTGAAAAGCCCAGCCAGTAACCAGTACTTATTGCTACATATCTGTGTGAGAAGTGATCTAAATAGCGCTGATATATTATATTCGTTATATCATGTGTATAGGAAATGACATGATATGTACTTTGATACGCTGGAACCAATGGTTCAATTATTTTTATTTAATTTACTGACTGAATGAGATTACTAGCATGTAACTTGTGATAAAATTATCCTCTTCTGCCTACATGTTCGTGCGGGTAAATGTAAATAATTCAATGTTTTTTAGTCTGTCCTCGTTCCGACATCTGAAACAACACGTCTTCGATGTCTCGTTGATCTTCTGCTCTCTCATCAACGTCCTGTTATGCTCGTTGGTTCGGCTGGAACAGGAAAAACATTGCTTGCGACTGATGCAGTGAAACATCTAGAGGATGAATGCAATGTTGCGAGTGTGCCATTCAATTACTACACAACGCCAGCTATGTTACAAAGTAAATTACATTGTTATATGCCAGTATACTGCTACTGATAATATATAAAAAATGGTAATAAAATATATTATTGCAGTAATTTAGCTGTTTTAAAATGTTTTGTAATGAACTTTTTACACAGAATTGCTCGAAAAACATCTTGAGAAAAAAGCAGGACGAAATTTTGGTCCCATCGGTTCAAAACGATTAATCTATTTCTTGGACGATTTGAATATGCCGGAAGTTGATGGATATGGCACAGTTGGACCACATACACTTGTCAGACAACATCTTGATTACGAACACTGGTAAATACAGAAGTTTGATTGGTTCTATTCCAATGATTAATGGCCATGTTTGTTTGCTAACCTTTAACCTTAAAATAAGGAATGCCCCCCCTCCCTTCAAACCAGAGAGTTGACGTACGCATGTGTATGTATTTACCACATACATAATGCCAATGTCTTAAAAAAATATATATTCAATAACTTTTCCTATTCAGGTATGATCGAGCTAAACTGACAATCAAAGAAGTTCACAACACTCAATACATCGCTTGCATGAATCCAAAAGCTGGAAGTTTCACAATAAATCCTCGATTGCAGGTAAACTAACTATAGATAGCCATGGAATATTATCAAAAGTATACAAATATCCAGGCAAACAGCCACATTTGTAGCAAGAGTACTATGCTATTTCTACTTGTTCTACAATGACATACTGTACATTTTTTCACAGCGACATTTCTGTGTTTTTGGAGTGAACTTTCCTGGAACTGAAAGTCTCCAAAGAATTTATTCAGCAATAATGAAGTGGCATTTTGGCGGAGAAAATGGTGAGTTCAATTCAATACTTTATTTACACCTGGATTACACGTCATTTGGAAGTGGGAATATGTAATACCTCGCACTCTAATATTAATGTAATGAAAGTCAATTTCTTAAGCCGATCCAAGTTAGACGACAAGTAACATTAACCGTAAACTACACACAGTAGAATGTAACTCTCATTATATTATTAAAAAAGAATTTAAAGAATATTTCTCGATATTTAAGGCAGTTGCGCCCCCAAATTTGAGCCAAACAGTTTGTGTTTAACAAATTTAAGTAAATTTTACATAAAGACAGATTGATGTTCTTATCTGTGTTATTGGGCGAATCAAAATCTCCGGAAAAGACAGTGTTATGTTAACACAGGACTAGTTAAACTCGCCAAATGTTGAGAATTCCTCATGTGTGTTCACCAATATCTGTGTGTAGGATGCGAAAAAGCTGCTTGATTATCTCCCATCCATTCTCTTGGCTGTTGATAGTATTGATCAACCGGTGGTAGTTGATTGTAACAAGGTGCTTGTGCTTCTGGGAATTCGGTGTAAAACGTTGAATGATTAGGATTCATTCTTTCTGTTATGCGAACCGTAGATATGTTGTATTTCTCTGCTGATGCATATCTTGATAACTTGCCGTTTTTCCGGTTTCCATAATATTTTCTGGGATAGGAATTCTGGTATTCTGTGTTGAATGTTCCTTGGTTATTTTGTTGTGATGACGTGTCAATATCAAGTAGAGATTGAAAGTCTTCAGTTTGTTTTCTCCGTTCAAATTCCGTTCTACGGCGTTTTGCAGAAGATCTTCTTGACTGCCATTGATTTTTTCTTATGTTAGGATATACTATCCCTGCTGGCACAACTTTTCGTGTACCTAGATATTACATACATCTCTTGTTTAATAAATGTTATATAAATACAATTCTCAAATGGGATCATTTAAATACTCAGCCAATTCTTATTCATTATAATGGTTCTGTGTTTATATATTATTATTCGTGATTGAACTTTTATTAATCATCTTTAAGCTTGTATGGCAGATTAAATGTCTTGAATGCTGAACAAGAATATTGCATCAGATAACGCATCTACAAGGGTAATATTGTAAACACAAATAACAAGTGATTTCGAAGATACCTTCATTGCTGTTTGCACTTGTAAGATTGGCAGATGTTGTACATATATCTGCAATTTCACTATCTTTCTTGTATTCATTATCCTCCCTACGAATTTCTTCATTGACAATTTCTTTTTGGATTATTGTTGTCATGAAAGCATCCTCACTTGATGATTTCCGTATTTTTGTATCCTCTCCAAATGACCTTTGACCCGGATACTCCCTGGCATCACCAGTGGATGACTTTCTCTCCCTGGTATCTTGCGTGGGCATCCTTTGCTCCCTGGTCCAATCTCTGGATGGCCGTCGAGATGGATTATTCCTGGCATCATTGGTGGGTGACCTTTGCTCACTGGTATCTGGTGTGGGTGATCTTTTCTCCCTGGTATCACCTTTGAATGACTTCAGACATAGATGCTCCCTGGCATCTTGAAAAGACGATCTTCTTTTTCTTGCATCTTCTGTGGACGACTTCCGCTCTTTCTCATGCAATTCTTGTTTCTTTGCATGTTCATTTGATGGCCTAACTTTGTTTGCCTCCAGTTGTACGATCTTCTTCTCCAGCGAGTGAAGTTCGATGACATGATTCACCTTTTCTGTTATTGACTTAATTATTTCATCACCATCATTCAATATTTCATCTTTGTGATTGAATGCTAGCTTCCATTTGCTTGTTTGCTTCAATTCTTCAAACTTTTCATTGTCATAGGCAAAAACTTCACTTGCTTTTTCTATCATGAACTTATTTACGAGAGCAATGATATGTTTGAGATAACTCTTCGTAACATCACCGGATATCAGTGACTGGAATATAATTTTAATGAATGGTTGATTTGATTGAAATGGTTGCTTTTCATCTGTAGCTTATGGGTAGACAAAATATATAACTGCAAATGCATGGATGACCCTTATGTATATATATGTTACAGGGAATTTGTTCAGTAATTTCATATAATCCCAATTGTGCTAATAAGGATTTCACCTTCTCAAATATGACCCAAGTCCAGGCTTACTTTTTTCATTTATTATTTTCATAACTTGACAATAAAAACCTCAGAAAGTCACCATTCCATTTGAAATATAACTTACCAATAATTTATTCAAATGATAGTTCAAGCATTTCATAGGTTTATTCTGTTTGTTGTTTATTTTCGAATTTTTTGAAGTGGAGGAAAGGCTTGATGTGAGAAATTGTTTTCCATTTTTTCCTGTTGCCATTTTATTTTTCTCTCCTGCTCCGTCTTTTGCAAAAGAATTCCACTTCACACGTTTCAAGACATTTTTTCTTGACGGTTCTGTTCCGATGTACTCGACACCCTTATATATATACATAGGATATCCCGATTTCTCAGCGGAACACGAACGCCGTTGGGGGACAAACTTGGAATCAAATGTAGTTGTTCTATTCCTCCCTTTCTCACTCGAGGTTGAGGAACTGCGTTTCATTCTAGGCTCGTTTGATGAGGAACGTCGCCATAGTTTTGTATCATCTATATTCCTTCGTTTATTTATATCCTGTGTACGTCTGTCGTTCGAATATGATCGACGTCCAGTATGTTCAACCTGAGATTTCTTGACGAAGACTCGACCCATTCGCTTCCTAGGCGGCATTGTATTAACGCCAATATTTTTAACCCCGTACGGTTTTATATCCATTTTAGTCGCGCTATCCACTGTTTTCACACATGCATTCGATGATGCGTTTGCAGTTTTAACAACTACTGTCTGTGTTTCCATTGAAGTGACGTCGGGTTCCTTCGTGTTTGTTNCTGTATTTGCAATTGGCTTCTTCCCGGTTTGGGAACTCGCAGATCGGTTATAACCAAGTTCGACTGCCGTGCTGGAATCGACTTGAGTCCCGCAAGTTTGGGTGTCTCGAACGAGTTGAAATGTTGATAGCGCTTCCATGAAAGTTGCATTGCTCATTACAGTCAGCGAAGATGTTTTGATTGTATCTTGGCATAATGGTGCTGACGTCGGTGTTATCAACATATAATTTGCATTATTATTAGAGGGCATCATAATTCAGACTAATCTGTATAAAAAGTTTGCAAATTGGTTAATGTCTTACATCCGTGTTATTTGCACCGAGTCGAACTTTTGTTTGACCTTGCGATTTATTTTAAAACATAGTTGCGAAATCGGCAAGATGAAACAACCGCCATTATTATTCATCAGTACACGAGACGTCCTACTGGCTATATATCTATCTCTTAATTTTCAACTGTTGAACTTTGCCTTTATTCGAAATAGTGAGCAAAGTCCGTTACTACAGCACCATCACTGAATATACTCGATACAATCTTATTTAAGTAACGCTTGCGACGGTCTGCCCTGTACTGTTAACCAAGTACTACTGTACATAGTTTAACTGGCTTGAAGGGAAACGATAACGAGGAATGTTCCCTCTACTCTTTAGTAATTAGTGGGCTCAAAAATCAGATCCAATCATAATGTGTGTTCAGCTTAGCGGGAACATTGGTTGGGAGGGAGTATGTTGTTGGCTTTCACATGCCTTATTAAAAAATGATATAAATATATATAAAAACCTTACACCTGATATTTGTTTAACCATAGTTCATTCACTTTCGCTCTTTGTTTTGATGATCCTCGCTTACAGTTATCTCATCCTCAGCTGATTACGATATCTAGATTTAACTGTACAGTATTACTAAGGTTCGCAGACTGCGAGTCGACTGTTGACAAGGCCGTAATGCAAACATCGCTACTAAGACATAGAATAAAGGTGTATACCTTGTAAATGTGTGACCTGATACTAACAGCAAACAACTCGATAACACGGTCAACATACAGATCAATGAGAACAGAAATACAAATAGAATAAACCCTCGTTAAGTTGCATGCCTGAAGCTTCACGAATTACGATATCATTCTTCAATCGTAATATTTGAAAAATCCATAAATAAAATAATTGAGAAGACGCGCAAGCACAAGCTAGCACAGTCACCACCACGTAACGACGACTAACGGAATCAGCAATGTCTCTACATGGGTCGGAAATTCTGCAATAAATCTAACTTAGCAAGGGCTTACTTAAAGTTATATGCGCCCACAAATACAAATACAATTATTTGAACAAGAACAAATGTTGCTGCAAGTTTATGTACCTTCGATATCTATATACAATTGTCCTGTTTACATCCGAAGGTTCCCTTAAGCTAAAAGCTAAATGATATCTACTCTGCATAATCATGAGTTTTACGAGCATCATTTAACGCTAAACAGATTCTGTTACGAATTTACACGCTACGTTTCAATGAATTATCTGCGAGGAAGATTAAGATGACAGAATGATACCAATGCAATATAATGAGATACATTCTAGAATCTAGGTCATGGAAATAAATCAACCCATATATCATGCGTTATAGGAATGATATAATGCGTTGTTAAATACCAATGCAATCCACCATTGCGTTGTTAGACTATAGAGCTACATTCTTAGTACAATAGGCATTCAATAGTAAGTAGATGCGACAACACTAACATATCCTACTTGATGTTCGTTGATATAGCGGCACTTCGATTTTACAACTGGAATAAGCGACGCTTCAGATTTGCAGCACACAAGGCTGTTGTATTACTACTGGCTTATTATCGCGCTAATGACTAATCATCGCACCGAATAGAATTGTGCTTTGATGGGCGTCATTGATTAGACCTTCCGGCAAGCAAATTTTTACTACGATTTGAATGCCAGTAGTAACTTGTCTTTTGAATCAAATAGTAGAACTCATAACGTAGAAGCACTGCAGCATTTAATTCTAGATCATGTGAATGGATCAAAGCACATAGCATTCGATACAGTGTTAATAACGGTAATAATGTGTCGCGGAGCGCTTTCTTTATCCCTTATCCACAATATGGGTTGAAATTTAAATCCACCTCAGAAATACATGGGGCGGCTTATACGCGGATCGACTCGCCGGCATACAAGATATAACGAGATGCTTGATATTATCACTGTATTAACTTGTTTTTCTTCTTATACAGGACTGACATTCACAACCGGTGTTACACGAGCATGCAGCGATATCATTGAGGCGGCAATACAACTTCACCATCGAATTTTATCAACATTTCTGCCGACAGCTATCAAGTTCCATTATATCTTCAACCTTCGAGATCTTTCTAATATGTTTCAGGTAAGTTGACTGTTCTTTATATTAGTAACACGATCGATCCTAGAGTGGAGAACATGTCGGCGATCGAGTATTCGTTCAATTTAGGCTAACTATACTTTACAGTATTATATTATGATACCGCTGTTTAAAAAAAATACAGCAATCGATCGGGGATTTCGCTATCAGCGCTTTGGCCATCTCGCTCTAGAATCTAGAACACAATATTCGCATCTACATATCATTAAATTACACCAACTAACTCCCTTCAGTAATATCTTGGTCGAATTTAGCCTATCTTTGTTGAACCAAAACCTAAAGCAGCAGTATCATTCTTACGATCTAGAACTGAACGTTACACAGGTAGCGTGTATGAATACATCACCACGAGCGAAATACTAGGTAGGCTGTTTCAAAGAAAAGCTTCCTGCGTTTATGTTGAGCTTATGAGAAAATGCTTAATTAAAGTATCCTTGTAGGTAAATACTTAAGCATGGCGAAGGCTGAAAGGACTATTCAGCCATTTGTGACGTCGTATAATACTTATGATATAATAATCATAATGGATTTTTGCCAATACATGGCGCCCTCGTACATTTAAGCATGAGCAGAAATCAGCGTAGATATTCCAATAAAAGAAAACATTTTGTTTTCCTTTGTAACTCCTTGGTAAATATAAAGTTAGGCAGCTGGAGCGTATTGCTTTGCCTTCATGCTCTTCAAGCCTTTTCTCGCTGTAGAATTCATCCGTATTATTTAGCCGCAATGTAAAAAACTTTCGCTACTTGGCAAAGGATCAAGGAAAGGATATTGTATCTTGAGGAATTTGATATTATACATACTCCCTACTCACTATCGCTAAAACGCGCTATTTAGAAATAGAACTCAGAGCTCTAAATAATCACAGGAAAGTTGAATTTCAGCAATTCCTGTCGCGATACTCGGAAGCAATTTAAATTCCTGTAGCTACCAGCGTCATTCCAATACGTTGATATCAACTCATAAAGCTCGTCGTTTATAATTAACTACGTCTCGTATGCCCTTAGGTATGTTAGTATTCATTTATAAAGCAAATTAATTGGTCGAAAAATCATATTTGATTCTATTGTAACATCAAATATAATTGTCGTTCGGTCGGTAATGATTCATTTTATTAACTTTGCTTTAATTTTACCCTTGTTTGGGTAGAGTATAGACAGGTTCGGCCTCACTGATTGAGATATATATAACTTTAATAAGTAATTATTGCCAACTGCACAAAACCAATGTACTGACAAGAACACGAACCAATATACCAGCAAACTTTACCAAACTTGAAACGACAGAACAATGTAGCAGATAGACAGTCGTGTAGCAGTACACAAGGGCAATTCTAATCATCATGAAAGAGTGGTCTTCCTCTAAAAACTTAATACAGCGAACATAAGCTCGAGCTCAATCTGGCTTTGTTATGTACCAGGGTTAAACTACACATGACCATAAAGAATAGAAAACAAACGAATCGACCCCCTCTTGACCCCTCTAAAGATATAAACTGTACTATTATATAAGGCTTTGGCTACATCTATTGAACACCTCCATGAATCTTTCAAACCCAAACTACAAATTACTACTAATCCTACCCCCCCAATCCAAACCTAAACTCACCTAAGCTACCCTAACCCTAATCAAATGTAAATTGGTTGTCAGAGGGATCGCTGTGCCTACAATTTCATTTGTAATTCTTCCCCTAGGGGAACTCTCCTATCTGCACTTATTATTATATTATTTTTTAGGGAATTCTGTTTTCAACCCCTGAAGGAGTCAAAACTCAGTTGAATCTGGCAAGATTATGGATCCATGAATCGAATCGCGTTTATGGCGACAAAATGATCGAAACAAGAGATTCAACAAATTTTGAGAAGATTCTTGTCGAAGTTACAAAGAAAATATTTGAGGTATCAACTAGATAATAATTATTTATTTGCTATAAATATATGTTATAACCAATAAAAGAAGTCTTTGAAAGACTAACCCTAATTACAATATTTTATCCGTTTCAAAAATAAAATTATTTAGGTGAGTGAAGATTACCAAGAGAAACTTCACGCACAACCGAATATATTCTGTCATTTCGCGGAAGGCACAAACGAACCAAAGTATTTGCCAGTGAAAAAATTTGAAATTCTCCAGCACACTCTTGTGGAAGCTTTGGAGAATTACAATGACATCCTTCCTGCAATGCAACTTGTATTGTTTCAGGATGCAATTACACATGTGTATGTTTTTTTCTATTATTCTGTTATTAATTAGTAACTTTTACAAGCACAAGACTGTATACAACTGTTTGTGCGTCCATTTTTTTAATCTCTTACCTCCCTTGCTGCTAATCGCTTGGTCCATAAAAAATATGTTCCATGGTAAAGTCCTTATTGTAACCAATTAAATGATAAATATTTTCCTTAAAGATGTCGGATAAACAGAATCTTGGAATCTCCACTTGGCAACGCTCTATTGGTTGGAGTTGGTGGAAGTGGCAAGCAAAGTCTTTCACGATTGGCTGCTTTCATATCTGGTCTATATGTCTTTCAACCGACGATCAAGAAAGGATATGACATGCAAGATTTGAAGGTAAATTCCAAGACTGTTGCTGCATGATAAGGGGAAAAACTTGATTTAGATGCAGTACCCAAGTTATGCAAGTCAGGGTAGTTTATATTAGATATACAATCCTCGGATATTGAAACAATATTTTTTTCTCCGAGATAAGAATGTGCAGTTCAGTGTCATAATTTGTTGATTTACTTGAAGTCATCCATGCTGCTTAAAGTCTTGATTAAAATATTTTATTTTATGTTGTAGAGTGATTTTGCCAACATGTATATCCGTGCTGGAGTGAAAGGAATCTCAACAATGTTTCTGATGACGGATGCTCACGTATTGGATGAACGATTCTTGGTTCTTGTGAATGATCATCTTGCTACAGGTTTCCTATAAAACAAATATTCTAATTGGTTCGAGGCAGGCAAATTTATTATTGGTGGGCCATAATGTTTAGTTAATACTGTAATCTGACTCCACATCTGTATAAGTGATTACAAAATTGCTCATTAGCGGTCTAGTATATCCTTAATTCTTGCTTCTCAGACCATCGATTTGTGCTCCCAAATTAAGTGACCATGATTCTCAGATTGATAAGACCCATAACTAGATATATATTGTTTGTTTATGAAAGTAATAAGAGAAGTTAGGTTATACAATAGATATCACATGATGACAAGATATATAACAATGCAATAACCTTTAAGGAGAAATATCTGACCTGTTTTCTGAAGACGAGGTCAATGACATAATTTCCGGCGTTCGTAATGAAGTGCGTGCAAACGGTCTGTTTGATTCTCATGAAAACTGCTGGAAATTTTTCTTGGAAAGAGTTAGAAGACAGCTCAAGGTGAAGATTTAAAATTTATCTTTATGCATATACTCCACTGGCCATTTAAGGTCACATTTGACACCTTATTATAATGTGGAAAGTATAGCCTACTTGTTGGTACCATTCAACCTTCTCCAGATTGTTTGAATCAAAAGGTGCATTACAAATAATATGTGTGCTTAATAAGTTGTGCAGACTACTGTATGAAGCATCAATCACATTTTTGCCTGCTGGAGATTATGAATCTACCTGGTGGAGAACCCCTGTTGTCCACTTATTGAATGACCTAGCTTACCAAAGTTTGAGCTATCCGAACATTCATTTCAAGAGAATTTTCGGGGATGGAATCAGTTCAAACTAAGCAGAATTTCTAGCCGACGTTGAGATAACAAACTTACTGTATATATCAGATTGTTCTCTGCTTTTCACCTGTCGGGTCGAAGTTGAGAGTTCGTGCACGAAAATTCCCCGCGCTCATTAACTGCTGCTCAATCGATTGGTTCCATGAATGGCCACACGAGGCTCTTGTAAGTGTGAGTAAAAGATTCGTGGCAGAAATTGAAGAGATCGAGGATGTTTCAAAAGAGGATGATGATTCTTTGATTGAAAGCATCTCTGAATTCATGGCCTATGTACATAAAACAGTTGGACATTCAAGTCATTTATACATGATGAACGACAGAAGGTTAGTTATATTTAATTTTTCTGTTCTGGATGAATTTTCCTGAGGTTCAGCAGTTCCAAGACCTACTGTGGTCAAGAATTATTTTATTTTGCCAATTTTTCGTAAATTGAATAATTTATATTTAGGCACAACTACACGACTCCGAAAAGTTTCCTCGAACAGATAGCTCTTTATCGACATCTTGTGAAAACGACAGATAGTGATTTAACTGGTAAAATGGACAGGCTTGAAAATGGATTGAATAAGTTGAAGAACACAGCAGAGCAGGTAGTAACTCTAATGTATCCATTTATGGGCATTGGCGGACTAGCCATCGGGGCAATGCCCAGGGGTACTGGGTAAAAACTCAGCTGGATAAAATTACCTTCTGAAACTTTTATCAACTCCTGCCTCCATCTTCCCTGCCTGAGTATACCCGCTAAGTAACAAAAGGTTATCCCTGATGCCTCATCATAGTTATTAAGCAATGGATGCTTAAGCCCACATGTTGTCACAACTGTATACTATGCACTAATGGGAAAACCTAGTAGATGAAGGATGCCTATACCCAGTCCTCTATTGAATATGGGCAACACCATGTCATTCCACTATATCAAAGATTGTTTGAATCAAAAGGACTCAATTTGTGCAAGTAAAGGTTGATCACCACAAATCCAAACTTAGTAGGCATATTAAATGTCAGTCGCCAGTGCTCCAGCACTGTTTGTGCTAGATTAATACGTATATTCGAAAATTCCTGATAATTTTCTAGGTGGATGATTTGAAAGCAAAATTGGCTGCACAGGAAGTTGAATTACGATCACGAAGTGAAACAACTGAAACATTATTGGTCGATGTTGGAAAACAAACTGAGCATGTGACAAAAGAGAAAGAAATTGCGGATGAAGAAGAAGAAAAGGTTTGTTATAGAATCTTGTCGAATACTTAACTGATTACTGTTTACCTGCAGTTTCTTCGATTCCGCTGATTTCAGAATAAAAGCCTGAGTCCGGGCTCCCTCTCTGATACCGGAGGAATCAAATCCTACAACTGACAAATCAGGATATCTATCTATCATTGCTTTTGTTGTTCATAGCTTCAGCGAATGTTATGTTCTGACAGTTTTTGCCAGGGTCAGTGGATTAATTTATATAATTTGAAATTCAGGTGGCTTCAATTGCTGCTGAAGTTGCAGAAAAGCAACGAGTTTGCGAGGAAGAGTTGTCAAAAGCTGAACCGGCATTGGTCGCTGCAACAAATGCATTGAACACTCTGAACAAAACGAATCTGACTGAATTAAAATCATTCGGACAACCAGTGCAAGCAGTTACAAATGTCACTGCTGCTGTGATGTGTCTTTGTCCACAGGATGGTCGTGTTCCAAAAGACAGAAGTTGGAGAGCTGCAAAATTGTTCATGGGAAAGGTAGATATTGTATTCTTATATGTCGGAGTCCTTGTCTGCAAATATGCAAAAATTCCATTATATTGTGTATATTCCTTGTTCAATCCACTTCTTATATGTAATAATATAGATAATGTGATTATATAACTAGCAAAGAAACCTGGCGCTGCCTGGGAAAGTCTTGAGAAACTTACTGTGAGCATGCAGTTATAAATGAAATATTGTTAAGTAATTTCTACCCAGCATTGTTTCAATTAACTTGTTATTCTAGACACAAGGGACCTGCAAAGAGATTGTATATTGCTGAATATTAGTCAAAGAACTTCTATATTTAGCATATATCACTTTCTATAATCTGATTTCAGGTTGAACAATTTCTTGATATTCTTGTGAACTATGACAAAGAAAACATTCCGGAATCTAGTTTGCGAGCTGTTCGACAATACATAGAAGATCCAGAATTCAATGAGGAGAATATAAAAACCAAATCGTTTGCAGCTGCAGGACTATGTGCTTGGGTCGTTAACATTGTCAAATGGTTAGTTGACTAGTACACAATGGTTGAAAGCCATCAAAAATGAAATCAAAATATAGGGCTCACTAGCGTGGAATCCATGATGAGAAATGGGTTTATTTATTATTAACATATATATGTCCAGTTTGAGATTGACCTATATCTTTAAAAAAAGGCCGTCCCTGTTTGTTCCACGTTCGGCAAATATGCTAGCAATCTCAGTTTGAGGTATTCTATAACATTTTTCATTTTTTTCAGGTATGAAGTTTACTGCGATGTTAAACCAAAAAGAGATGCTTTGGCAGTAGCGAATGAAGAACTCGCTGCAGCAAAATCAAAACTAGAAACAATTCAAGTGAAAATTGCTCGATTGAACGAAGATCTCACAAAACTTACATCGGAATTCGAAACTGCAACAGAAGATAAAATGAAATGTGCGAATGATGTTGCAAGAACTGAAAAAACAATTGTACTTGCCAACAGGTCAGATTAATATTGTGCTTTAAGTATTTTATTTTACGTTCAGTAACTGCTATGGTTGGGCTTATCTATGATTTTTTTCAGATTGGTTACCGGATTGGAAAGCGAAAAGATTCGTTGGTCAGACGCTGTAAAGTCGCTGGAAAAGAAACTAAAGACCTTGAGTGGAGATGTTTTACTTACTGCTGCATTTGTGTCTTATCTTGGTAAGAGATAATTTATTTTTGAATGAACGATGTCCTTAGTAAGAGATAGGGATAGCAGGTTTCATCTTTCCTCACGTTTCACCCATTTTTGTTACTTCAGGCTACTTCACTCAATTTTATCGAACTCAGCTTCTGCAGAATAACTGGATTCCATTCCTGAATAAACAAAAATCCAAGATACCAATCACCGAAGGTATATTTGTTGATAGCATTAATTACAATATACACTTGCTAGGTCGGTATTTGACAAGTCCAACTATGAATGAGTGCCAATATCAACTTGCTAGTACAGTATAATATTTGTGTAGTGAATCGATCCATTTTGAAAGGCTAAATAGAATACTTTTTCTTGATGCTATTGCATAATAGAACTTATAACTGGTTAGTGATTATTGGCTTCACAATTATCATTGTTTAATCACAAGAAGCTGTAAGACTAACCTTGGTCCATCCAACTAAGCTAATAGACATGCTAGGATTCAGAGACTGGGCTAGCAGCGTCATAGCAATAAAGTACAATATAGTTTCAAGCTTATTAAGACAGAATAAATACGGAATGTCACTGATAAATGGACCTTTGGTTAAAAAGTTTGTGCCTAGTCCTGAATTTCCATATGTGGAGGCTTAGGGCGCCGCGGAGCCCTGTTTGAGAAACCTTTGTGCAAGTCATACATTCATATTTTTCAATTAAAGATCTGGATCCAATCGATTTGCTTGTTGATGATGCAACAATCGCTGCATGGAACAATAACAAATTACCGTCAGACAGAATGAGTACAGAAAACGCTGCAATATTATGCAACTGCCAACGATGGCCTTTACTTGTTGATCCACAACTGCAAGTAAGAAAGTAATTTCTTTCAGTAAACTGAGTCCAGGAATTTAAGCCTATCCTATTTAGGGTTGGTTAGCAGTGAAAAAAAAAAAACTAACTAAGTCGTATCCTAACTCTGGATACGACTTACCATTCTCTGAGACAGGAACTGCAGTTGTGTGTTTGAATTTTCCGTGTTCTCCACAAATTTTATATCGATAATTTGTTGGTAGGTTGAAGAACTACTATCTTTATATTTCATTTGATTTTGCAGGGGGTCAAATGGCTGAAGGAGCAATTCGGATCAGAGCTATGCATCATACAACTTGGACAAAAAGGATATTTGGATGTTATTGAGAAGAGTTTGCAAGAAGGTAAATATTAGGAGGCCCTGTGTGAGCTTTGTTTTCTTTATTATTACCAACTGAGGTATTAAAATATACGGCAAATGTATTTGGCACTTCGGAATTACTAGTGCCATCAATATGTTGTGGAAATCTGAGCTTACACATTATTTTGTTTGGGTCCCTTTAAACATTTAAATATTGTTAGCTGAAGGGCAGGGTCCATACATTATAAGGGTCCTTCTCCAAGATATTTTCGGTAAAAATCTGTCTACANGGGTTGGTTAGCAGTGAAAAATTTGACATTTTTTATAGTAACTTGGGGGCTGTGAAATGTATTTAAAAGTAAAGCATGTGAAAGTTGTAATGGAATTTTAGTGAATGACTATTATCAGTTCCAATCAGTATCAGATTGGGTGTATATTATAATATATAGTCTCGTATATTTCACTTTGAATTTACATTCCTGTTTACACGGTAGGATGTTCCTTATATATGAAACCCTAACTCTGGATACGGCTTACCATTCTCTGAGACAGAAACTGCAGTTGTGTGTTTGAATTTTCGGTGTTCTCCACAAATTTTATATCGATAATTTGTTGGTAGGTTGAAGAACTACTATCTTTATATTTCATTTGATTTTGCAGGGGGTCAAATGGCTGAAGGAGCAATTCGGATCAGAGCTATGCATCATACAACTTGGACAAAAAGGATATTTGGATGTTATTGAGAAGAGTTTGCAAGAAGGTAAATATTAGGAGGCCCTGTGTGAGCTTTGTTTTCTTTATTATTACCAACTGAGGTATTAAAATATACGGCAAATGTATTTGGCACTTCGGAATTACTAGTGCCATCAATATGTTGTGGAAATCTGAGCTTACACATTATTTTGTTTGGGTCCCTTTAAACATTTAAATATTGTTAGCTGAAGGGCAGGGCGTCCATACATTATAAGGGTCCTTCTCCAAGATATTTTCGGTAAAAATCTGTCTACATTCCAGGAAGCAAAGTATTGATTGAAAACATCAGCGAAGAAGTTGATCCAGTTCTTGATTCCTTGTTGGCAAGAAATACAATCAAGAAAGGAAAATACATAAAAATCGGAGATAAAGAATGTGAATTTAATCCAAATTTCAGGTAAATTTTTTATAAAATCATTTTTTATTTTTATCTTTTTCTATCTTATATTTAAATAGAGGTAATGTGTATCTGAATGTGTCTTAGTATCACTGTATTTTGATGTCATGAACGAAAGCTCACATGGAATTTCTGACTGCTAAGCTCGGATAATTATACAAACATTTCTGTATGTTTGTATCTTTGTTTGTCCCAATATCCTTTTTCCTAACCTTTCTCTTGTTGAATGAAAGACGAGAGAGGTTCCAGACAGATCTTGATAATACTATTATGACACCACAAAACATGATACTAAATAGATTCAGTCCTCCAATGGATCATGAAATATTTTTCAGATTATTCATCCACACAAAGCTTGCAAATCCTCATTATCAACCAGAACTTCAGGCTCAAACAACATTGATCAATTTCACAGTAACAAGAGCAGGTCTCGGAGATCAATTATTAGCTCAAGTAGTTCGCGCTGAACGTCCTGACCTTGAAAATCTCAAGGTACTTAAGTTTGTGTTTATGCTCTTATAAATGTAAGGTCATGGGATCAAGTTCATTTGTTCTCGCACAGCACAGTTTAGTTTAATAAGGTTCAACTGTAATTTGTGTGGTCACTAGGTGGAGCTGACAAAGCAACAGAATGATTTCAAGATAACGTTGAAGCAACTAGAAGACAATTTGCTCACAAAACTTTCAAACGCAGAAGGGAATTTCCTTGGAGACACAGAACTTGTGGAGAATTTGGAACGAACTAAGCGTACTTCTGAAGAGATAGAGGTTTGTAAGGAGCCATGTAGAAGTTTTCTGGCAGTGATTTTGTGGAATGTAATTGTGTGGGAGAAGTGGTCCCTTCTCCCATTCTTTTTTACTAAAATGATATGAACCAATAAGAATTGTGATAATAACTACATCACTATTGATGTGAAACTGAATTTGGAAATTCTTTATTGAATATTGCTTATTTAATATTCAGGTCAAAGTTCATGAAGCAAAGGAAAACGAAGTTTCAATCAACAATGCTCGTGAGGATTATCGTGATGTTGCAACACGAGCTTCACTGCTGTATTTTATCATGAATGATCTTCATAAGATAAATCCTATTTATCAATTTTCTCTCAAGGTTTGCACAGACATTTTGTACATCCACTATTTTTTATGAAGTTATGTGCAACTCTAGCGACTTCAGTTAATTTACACTTTACTTTTACAGGATTTCCTGTACTACTATTATTCAGGTTTATAATATCAATTTTCATTCCTAGGCTTTCAACAGTGTTTTTCAACGATCGATAGTTAGCGCACAACCCAGTGATGTCATCAAGGAACGAGTTGAAAGTTTAATTGACAACGTCACATTCAATACTTTCATGTATACGAGTCGTGGATTGTTTGAAAATGACAAACTTACATTTACAGCTCAGGTATATAACGAATAAATACAATAGCTTACTAACATGGCTGTAGTTATAGTTAAGTATTAAGTTCCTGGATAATGTACAGTGGGGTACCCAAATACAAATGGTTAATGAACAAAATGTATAATGGGGATGATAATATTGTATTGATTACTTGGTTGTGCTTTGATTTCAAAGGATCGCAATTTAGTTTCTAATGTACAGTAAGGGATTTACTACTTACATTTAAGGATCCATACACAAACAAATGAATAGAATAACAAATTCATGTTTGCTATACTAGTACAGAAATTGGACATTGAAAATTTCCACCCCTGTACATCTGTAACAATTCTTGAAATAGATTTATATATCAGAACTTTGATTTCAAATAATGTAATAAGCTTATATATTATTTTAGTAAGTATTTTGACTGAAAATTGTTTCGTTCAGGTTGCATTTCAAGTTCTTCAAATGAAAAATGAACTTGATCCGAGACATCTTGACGTCCTTTTGCGATTTCCGGCAAACATTCCGATCACTAGTCCAGTTGATTATCTTTCCAGTCAGGTAAGCATTGGGTGGATGGTTTGTCCTATCCTATGGGAGATTAAAGGGTAATTGACCCCATACCCCATATCAAAAAGGAGAAAAATGTGTCAACCATTTGAAGACAATAGAATTTGTCCCTATTTTATTCTTTTGTAAATTAAACTTTAAAAACGATTAATTTGATCTTGAGGCCGCAGGTCATGGCAGCGTTTTTTTTTCAAGGAAGATCCCCGGAGCCCTGATTCACGCTAGGGCTGATCTAGCACTCCCTAGAGGCCGGGTAAAAATTACTTAACTATTCTATATATTCTTAGACATGGGGCGTGATAAAATCTCTTTCATTGCTTGATGAATTTGTTGGATTGGATCGAGACATAGAGGGATCTCCGAAAAGATGGAAAAAGTTGATTGATAGTGAAGCACCAGAGAAAGAGAAACTTCCGCAAGATTGGAAATCCCGCCCTCAATGTATTAGAATGTGCATATTAAGAGCTATACGACCTGACAGAATGACTTATGCTTTGAGGTGAGAAATAGAAATAATAGCATACTGTTTTGTGATTTACAGTACAGTAGTTGTGTTCAGCTCCTCTCTGGTGAGGCTCGAATCCTCTCGGGAAATGCTTGTTAGCCATTAAATCACTCTGACCAAATATTGATACTAAAGATACTGAAATTAATTCTGATGAAATATATTTGTTCAGAGATTTCATTGAAGAAATGCTTGGATCAAAGTATGTTGAAAATCGAGCGTTGGAGTTCTCACGAACATACGAAGAAAGCTCAAAATCTGAACCAATATTTTTTGTGTTGTCTCCTGGTGTTGATCCATTAAAAGATGTGGAATCTCTTGGTAATGTAATTCAATTATATGTTACAAGTACAGCAATGTCCCGCTTATCGCTATTTCGCTTAGTGCGGAATTCACTTCACACATTTTTTTGATTGTGACCATGTTCCAATTATACGCGGCATAATTTCTCTTCTCGCGGCTTATGTATTATTGTCAAACAAGAAAATGTTTGCGCCAAATGTAGGGCAACGCCGCAGGCGCGACAGTTACTCCCTGGCTGCCATCCCGTGCGCATCGTTCGCTCGTCTTTCTACATTGTTCAAACCATTTATAGAGTTTCTAACAAACCCCTATTAAGAATGAGTGGTAAACGAAAATGTCAATCTACCACTGCTAGTTCGAAACTGAAGAGAAAGACCATTTCATTTCAACAAAAACTTGAAATAATTAATAAACATGAAGTTGGTGCTACGAAGGCCAAAATAGGGCGTGATTTCTCGATGAATGATTTAGTGCGGTTTTTGCTTATCGCGGTGTTCTGCATGCACCAATTAACTGCGAGTGAGACCTTGCTGTACAGCAATGGTCAGCGATATATGGTCTCGTTTCTTGGAAAATCTCTGGTGTACCCGTATATGATAATATTCAGCTAGTTATAATCACAGAAGATCATCTTTAAACACATTTCTTAGGTAAACGTCTTGGATATCACAGTGATGCAGAAAACTTTCACAGTGTTTCATTGGGACAAGGACAAGAAATTGTTGCTGAGAATTCACTTAAAGATGCGGCGGAACTTGGACATTGGGTCGTTTTACAAAATGTACATCTTGTCGGTTAGTTTCAACATTTTTTGTAGCGTTCAATTTTATATTTAGGGAATGAATCAAAGCACATATTATGTCATTTCCTATATACATGTAACAATGAATATAATATGTCACGTAGGGCTGCTGATCCCTTCTAACACAGACTCTCGCACTGATAATTTGAGTAGTAGAAAATGCTTACCTACAATTAGGTTTCGACTATAAATTGACATTCCATATTAAATTTATTTAATATAATAATGATTCTACCACATTATTCTTTGAAATAAGTAAAAATGTTGTCTGTTTGTTGTCTATATGCATATATTTTTCAGCAAAATGGCTTCCAAAACTGGAAGAGATTGTGGAAGCGAATGCGATAAATGCACATGATGATTATCGTCTGTTCATTAGTGCAGAACCACCGGCTTCACTCGAGGTTCATGTTATACCACAAGGTATACTTGAAAATTCAATCAAAGTTACCAACGAACCACCCACTGGTATGCATGCAAACCTACATGCTGCTTTGGATAACTTCAACCAGGTATAATATTGCAACCTAGCATACAGAATATCATTGAAACCTACCTATAAACCTATTAGAAAAAATAAATTACATTTGAATAGAACTCGAACAAAATAATACACAGTAACAAAATAACAGAAAATACTGTAAACATTGTGTAACTACATAAAAAATATAAATAAATATTTTAAAAAATCATTAAAATAAAAATAATTAGCACCATAAATACCAATGAGGACAGTCACTTTCTTAACTGAGATTTAACAGTCAAGGTCAAGGACAGTTAGGTTGAAGTGATGGCGCCTTATCCAGGGGTTGACATATACACAGATTGACTATTATGCCGGCATATACAATAATCGTAGTTTTTACATTACTGAACTGTTAATTCCTCCCATTCAGGATACGTTGGAGATGTGTGCGAGAGAATCTGAATTCAAATCAATTCTGTTCTCTCTCTGCTATTTTCACGCTGCTGTTGCTGAACGGAGAAAATTTGGACCTCAAGGATGGAATAGGAAATATCCATTTAACACAGGAGACTTGACAATATCAGTCAATGTGTTGTACAACTATCTGGAAGTCAATACAAAGGTTTTTATTTGTACCATCTGTTTTAATATAGCATATAGATCATGGAAATGAATCAAACTATTACTTATACAGATGTTACTACATATATAATATGGCTTATATCACTATTCATATCTCTCACACTGAATATGTACAATTAGAACTGGGTATTTCAGTGGTTAAAAATATTTAAGTCCAAACAACAACTACTGCGTTTTTTGCAAGCGTTTATTTTCATCAGCACTGCATTGCTCTTGGAATTCGAGATATTTTAAATAGATGATTGGAAGTTATGTTACAAAGTACGTGTATAGAAATTCTACTTCACAATCATTCATCCAGGATATTTTTTTTGTGATATTATCAGGTACCTTGGACAGATCTTCGATATTTGTTTGGGGAAATCATGTATGGTGGACACATCACTGATGATTGGGATCGACGATTATGTAAAACTTATCTCGAAGTGTACATGGATAGAAAACAGGTATGTCGACAACCATAGGTCATAATTTTGAAATGTAAATTCTTTCACTACGATAAGTAAAAACAGCAACAAATGCTACTATAGTATGTGATCTACTTACCTCATTTTGTGGAATTGTATGTCTCACAATGGTAAAAATTGATAAAAGGTAAAAATGCACGTGGAAAATATCTGTGTAGGACAACCGTATGTTGGGACTTATCATGTATAGGAGTATTAGGAATATGTCATGAATTCATAAGTTAGCGTAGATTGGTTTCAATTCACGAATCTAGAATTTGCTCCTTTCCACAGCTTGACGGTGAGCTAATGCTAGCACCGGGATTTTTGTCTCCTCCGAATATGGATTATGTCGGATATCATTCTTACATCGACGAAATTCTGCCGCCTGAAAGTCCGACACTTTATGGTTTGCATCCGAATGCTGAAGTGGGAATCCTCACCGTGATTTCAGACGAACTTTTCAGAACTGTTCTAGAGATGCAACCACGTGAAGGAGGTGGTGGATCAGAAGGAAGTGTAACCATGGATGAAAAGGTACTTATTTTTTCTATAAATTTTCACTTTATCGACCCCTGGGATATTTGACGTATGATTGTATTTAATTGCAATCACATCCATATTGTCTTGCTAGGTCAAGTCAAAATTAGACGAAATCATGGAAAGACTTCCGGAGTTGTTTCCGATGAATGAAATCGCTTCAAAGACAGCTGAAAGGAATCCTTACATTGTTGTGTGTCTGCAAGAATGTGAAAGAATGAATATATTGCTGGGCGAAATCAGGTATTGTATTCTATAGCAGCAACCATACATACCTTGTCAATGTTTTTTTAAAACACCTTAGATATTATTCGGGAACTTGTGTTATTATTGTATTGTTCAATTACAGGCGTTCACTGAAAGAACTAGATTTGGGATTGAAAGGTGAATTGACTTTCTCATCAGAAATGGAGAGTGTTCAAGATGCTCTGTACTTAGATGCATTGCCAAATTCATGGACAAAAGTATCATATCCTTCAACTTACACACTTTCGCAATGGTAAATATTATTCAATTTGGTTAGCTAACTTCGTAAAGTGAATACATTGGGAGTAAATATTGAATTATATAGTGTTTAATAAGCACAATCTCTATATATCTATATACACTTCCGTGATCCTAGCACTTTATTACTGGGTGAGCACCATTTATTCATTATTTTATACAGAATAGTTACCACACTGAGGCCCATTAGCTACAGTTTCTGTATTATTTGATGTTAATGATATTCACGATTCGAGAACAAACTACTCGTATATCCTCATAAATTGAGGAAATGGTGTACATATGTTTTTTCCATTCGCATGGAAAGTGAAGCAGTGAAACCAAGCAGACCTTATCCTGATCAGAAATTAAAATAGTAAAAATAATTTCAGGTTCACTGATTTACTGCATAGATGTCATGAATTAGAAACATGGACCCAAGATCTGATTCTTCCTGCTACAGTCTGGCTTGGTGGTTTATTTAACCCTCAATCATTCCTCACTGCAATCATGCAGAGCATGGCGAGAAAAAACGAGTGGCCGTTGGATAAGATGGCAATTTCAGTTGATGTAATGAAGAAGAACAAAGATGAATATGGGCATCCACCACGGGAAGGAGCTTACTTACATGGTCTATTCTTGGAAGGAGCAAGATGGGACATGCAATCAGGTAAGAAAAATTATAAAGTGGACTCGAAGTCGAGTACCAGGCAAATTACTTCGAGTTATATCAGAAGGATAAATCCATTCCGAGCTATCTAGCGTCAAGTTAGTAAGCTTTCACAGTAGTATGGTAGCATAAACGTTTCTGATTTCTTGAAACTTGCCATGAGTATTGAACCAGTTCAAGCTAGCTTTGACTGCATTCAGGGCATTGTGTCATTTTTACTTTGAATTATGTCTATTTTGTGTTTAAATTGATCAAAAAGGATTGGGATTAGGGTACGGATCAATTCAATTTACATTATTTCCATTGGGCAAAATTGAATCGTACCTCGAACGATCAAGAGTTTTTGTTTCGTGGAACAGATTAGGTACATAAGTACGAGGGACCACCGTGCAGTTAATTACAATGCAGCACAAATGATCAATTCTATATTTTACATTTTCTTATCGTCGCGTCTTTGAGATATATTATGTGGTAATATCCTTATACTTTTCGTCTTTGAAGGAATTTTAGCTGATGCACGACTGAAGGAATTAACACCATCAGTTCCAGTTATATTCGCTCGTGCAATACCGGTCGATCGTCAAGATTCCCGAAACATATATGAATGTCCTGTGTATCGTACAAGAGAGAGAGGACATACTTTCGTTTGGACGTTTAATTTACGATCTAAAGAACCACAGTCTAAATGGATTCTTGCTGGCGTTGCTTTGTTACTTAGTGTTTAAAGCAGTTTAACTCTTTGCATAACTATTATATATCCTTCCAATACCGCACTTCTCATTACAAGTAACTCATTCACAAAACTGGATGCTGTTTTTTCACTTTAGCGCAAAACGCATCCAAAATCACAAAACTGGATGCGTATTATTAAAGTTGTTGATACATATGAAAGATGAAGATGAGGCTGGGCCGTAACACTACCAGCATACCTACATCTATCTATAGTTCTATACGGTAGTGTACTAATTCTATCATGTTAGTCTTGTACCCCAATTTATATGAAAGATCCAAGTTTCATATACTACATACATGTTAAGCTGCTGCACATACAAATTCTTTATAGTTAGATGGAATTGATGTTGCATTTAACTAATTTGTAACTGCAACTGTAGTCTCGAATCACGTCTTACGTCGTTGCGTCTTTGAATCACGTAACTTTGAATCACGATACATATTCCCCGGTTCTGAAACGGACTGGTAATATTACATGCCTTCCCAATCTTGTCCTCGGCAACGATGGACGTGCGGTTTCGGAATCTATAAGAGATTCGGAAAGTGAATTAATTTCATCATCATTATCAATTAGATTCAGAATTGTAGCATCGTTTGATGGTACTGTAACATTATCCTCCCGATACAACGGATAAGCCAATTGCTATTGCATCAAACCTTGAACCGTATTTTCAGATCCCTTCTCATACTGACTATGGAGCAATGAGCATTGGTTATTTCGGTAGTAGAAAATGTTTACTATACGATATAACGATCCGATACGCTGCTTAATTAAATCTTCTGGAATAGCATAAAACCACAGCAGCCGTAACGCCTGATTTCTAATTTGTAGACTAAAATCATCCAAGTGTGAAGTTGTCCTCGACTAATCTTTCTTTGTTCGCTTGTTTGAATGCAGGCGGGTATATGGAATCCGTGGTATCAAATCTTGCGAAATCGTAAGTATCTATTAGTTTCCTAGCTATAAATCTTCCCCATTACTAACTTGTCGTACCTTTATCACATTTGAATGCTCAAGGTTGGGTAACTCCATCTCCAAGCACCTTACATTAAATTGTAATTGCAATGTAATTTCTGTTAAATATTTTTTAAATTGTATTGGTTCATATTTTCAGCTTTCAGCTCTTTCAACATGCTGTAAACTTTCATGATTATTCACGTTCTGGTGTACATGTTGAACTTTTCAGAATAGGTATTACGGTAAAATCCGAATATCCGAAGATTGTGAATCACCGCCGTAAAGTGATCACACACTTTGTCATCCTACAGTTTACTACGTCGGAATGGCGATTTGATGGAATTACAATTCTTATATCTTTCGTTTCATTCGCTTTAAAGAATCAAGGTTGCGATGCTATGATACCTTGAAACGTTAAGTTAACGTAAGATATTAAAACTGTGTACACATTCACATCTGTATGTACGCGTGTCTGACATAATTCTTAACGTAAATTCATCTGTGTGACTAGTACTACACTCTCGATTGAATAGACAACCTTATCCGGTGACTTAATCAATATATTAATCAAAACAGAGAATGGCAATGGACCCTTGGACTCGTGAAGAAAGAAACCGACGATGAACTGCAATTCACCTCTCACCAGCAAGGCTGAAAGGTCACCCAGGAATTGTTGTTTCTTGGCGTTGGTGATTCTAGCAGTCATGATTCATCCAATTATAATCCTTTATATATGAAGTAAGTGAAAAATTTCAGTTGTGTCGAAAGCAGGAACTAAATTTTTCTTGTTGTTTTACGAGAATTCGATTATTGGATTATAGAGGTCTTGAGTACTATGCTCTTTAATCTCATTAATTTCGTAAAGCATCAAATAATACATGAATGGGAACTCATGGGTCTCTAAGCCCAGAGAAGTGTTTCAAAACTGTATATGACTATGAATGAGCCGTGAGAGTTTCAAGCTTATTAAGAAAGAATAAATATAGAATGTCACTGAAAAATAGACCTTAAGTTGAAAAGTTTGTGCTTAGTCCTGAATTTTCACCTGTTGAGTCTTAGGGCGCAGTGAAGTGCTGTTTGAGAAACCCTCGTGGAAGTCATGCATTCATATTTCTCAATTTAAGATATGTATCCAAT
>QXVX01008067.1:2177-26809 GCA_013436065.1 Halocynthia aurantium
TGAAAAATATTGCGCTTATTAGGCTTGTTGGTTCGCCCCGTGGTACAAGAAACTGAACGTACGCTGCGCACGCTCAGAGCAATTAACGTACGATTAGCAGTAAAATCCGCCATTAATCAGCTATCTCTCCCGCTATAAAACGAAACTGGCAAAGAACCAAACTACCGATTGTTACTTCAGATATGCAATTGGCATGTAATAACTGACGCAACAATCAACCACTGAGAGACAATTAGCTATCATGCATAAGTGAGCGCACCAGCTTATTTGATTATCGTATTACACATAACGAAAAGTAAAAATCATGCACAATTTTCATCCGCACTCATCCGCACCACGTTTATCATCCGCACTACAATTTTTTTCATCCGCACAAGTGCGTACCGTCCCACGGGTTGAAAAGCACTGTTATATATAATATCGTAAAGTCATCTCAGAGAGAATGTCGAAAGTTCAGAAAGGGACAATTTTCTGTAGCTATGATACTATTATATAACTTACGCACCCACTCTTTCTCTGCCCCATTTCAATCCATATCTTACTGCTACAAAATGTAGATTTAGTAAATTGCTATTTACCGGTTCGGTTTGTAATGCAAGATCCGTTTGCATTTGATGCAGATCCAAATCCAGCACAAGTTTTTGCATATATTTTTGCTGTGTATATATGGTTTGGTAACGTTGGAATAAGAAACGTCGAAATGCTTGAAGTTAGATTGTTTGAGATCGTTGTTGTTGATTCTGTGGTTCCAAACGGTAAATATCGAAATGTCGCGATAACGTCGATCTGTAATATACAAGAAAAACATCGTTTGGTACAGTGACTATATCTTTGAACAAACTTACAGCCCTATTTTTTAACGGTTGTTCACCAGATTATGCACTGCGATCCATATATATATATCCCAGAATATTGAACAAAGAAAACCTAGGTTAGGTCTCCATCACGGTCTGGAGGGGATGAAATACTACATAGGGCCAATATATACCAGAAGGCTATCCTATGTACCTATAAGACAGGAATTTCGAGCAATCCGACATCGAGGTAGCGAACCTTTCACAACCTACATTTTAACCCCAAAACGAACCTTAAATCCTGTTATTTCTTTAACTGGTGTTGCACTTGGGAAAGACCATGAAAGTTCACATATTGTTGAATTAATCTCAGCATTTTCAACAAGTGGTGTTAATCCAAATGCAGTCATTTTCGTAACTTCGCTACTAGCCAAGATGCAAAGATCTGGACAAACTTCAATCTGTATAAAATTTAATTTACACTTGGTAATGTTGTAAGACAAACTTTGCGTTATAAATCTATTTCTTTTCTATATATTAGATTAATGAAGGGGCCCGAGAAAAGCCTTAAACTTGAGTGCTTCCATAGGTATATATTCCCACATGTACTTTGGATTGATAAATTTATTTATTTCATATATTGAGCGGTAATAATTTCCGGTGAGGAGCGGTAAGAATTTCCCGTTTATTATATAGATTCTCGATCATTGTTTGTATTGGTATTGTTAAGTATTATTTGAATGAGAGAAAATACAACGTTTGATTGTCTAAACTCTAAAGTGCAGTAAATTTCTATGTATATAATTTAACATAGTTGTGAGGTGTATCTTTCATCTTATGTTTTTTTGAAATAAGCACCATCAAACTTTAAGTTTGTTCATAGAATTTCACCAACTACTGACGATGTCTTAATTTACAAATACCAGAATTTTGTAGGAGGTGTTTGTTTGCAGTCCAGTGACAAAAGTTGTAACAGTTGCAGTAGTCGGTGTCACATACTTGTACGTAGTCTTGTTGTTGTCGTTATCCACGGTGATGGTGAACCTGAATATACAAGATGAAAAGCTGTTGAGAAGTGCAGTAGAAATGAATGTAATGTATTACGTGAAAACAGTATTGTTGTAATTAGCGATAGAAAATTACTGTCAAATTTTCCGTGGCAACGTTTATTTTCTCCGTCATGTGATAAACCCGTGTAGAATGTTTATACATTTGGAGTTTTTTATATGTGGTAGGGGAAGGGCGCCCGCCAAAAAAATTGGTCTCTGGTCAAATCCCCTGCCATACCACCTTCCACCCCTACACTATGCTACTGCGAGGAAATACGTCATGAATTGTAATTACCTGTGATAAACATTTCTTGTATCGATATCTGGTGTCCACTGAACATTGAATTGACCCAACACTGTGCAGTTCACGACTTCTACGTTGTTGATGGTCGGTTGTCCATATACTGCGAAAAATAAACATGCTTGGATTCTGTTTCTATTCTAAATGCCATATCGTCAATATTGGAGTACCAGCTTAATAAAGAGTGCTAAAGCGAAACGATTTTAAGGGTCGTTGAGGTGGTAACCCAGTTGAAATAATTTATACCTTGAATTTGCCTAAGTTTATCATTTACTAATTGTCAAATATTTAAGCTACCCGTTAATGTAGCATTTCGTTCTTCCGATACATCTGGCTGTTCACGATCAATATTGTTGGTAGCTTTGCATGTATAAGTCCCCGCATCCGATTTCTCAGGAGTTATAATCAACAGCATTGCAGTGGTTGTTTGTGTGGTCTGATATACCTTGTTATTGTTTGACATTGATACAATGACTCCATCTTTGATCCATTGAACAGTTGGAGTAGGAATTCCATATACAGTGCAGTTAACATGATCAAGACCAGTTGTAACAGGAGCTCTTATATTGAGAGGCGAAATGTTCGTAATTGTCGCTCGCACTGAAGAGTAAATTAATTGTTACAAAAAAAGTATACAGGATGAATTCTTTCATTACCTATTTCCCCCCCCTCCCAATTGAACTGAACATGAGTTAAAAAGTATTGTTTTGCATTACCAATATTTCCTACATACCATTTACTGTTATTCCAGCTGTTGCACGTACGGTATATGCTGTGAAATTCGCTGACGCTTCAAATCGATAGAGTCCAGCAAATGACTCATTTGCAATTCCTAACAGAAACGAAACTGTTTGATTTCCAATGTTGTCCTTAGTTTGAAGTGGAGTTGTGTCTTGTTCCTTGTAAACTCGAACAGATACGAAACCATCGTAAGTTGTTACATTCAGTGAAATAGTTATCGAGTCTCCTTTCAATGCTGTGATGATTTGTTGTTGTGGAGAAAGTGACACTGGAATATCTGAAAAGTAATTACGTCAATTCATTACGATAAATAAAACAGGAATACTTCTTATTAGTGACAAAAAAGTGTTATACTATGGTATCCACTTCACCTCATTATGAGGATTTGCGGCAGCGTTACAGTTAGTGTTACTATGTCTCTTGAATAATTATTCCTTTTTTTTAATTTTAATTTCATTCCCAAACTCGAATCCTTAACCTAATCACTTATTAAGTCATTGTAATAATGTATTAGAATTCGAGTCACGTCAAAACATTTATTTGAGTGGCTGATTTGGTCCATTACAATAGCCAGAGAGATTCCTCTGCGTCACAAAAGAGCGGATATAAAATATAAATACATTAAAAAAATAATATATATCTTATAGAGAAGATAAGAAAGATTATTTATTATTATTAAAACTGATAATTAAAAAACAAGACAAACCTTCCTGACAAATGAAATAATATGCATAAGGACATGATGTGTCCGCCCACTGACCAAATCTTTTACTGTTCTCCACTTTTAACATGCAAAGCTCTCCTCCATCATTTGGCTCTCCCGCGGCCCTAAAATATAAACGTTTCTGACTTGGCAAAATTAGCGAATCGATATCATGACTTGGCAAGAATCTTAAAATACAAAATGCATACACATTTCGTTTCAAATTTCGTTATGGTAATGTATTCGAACCATTCAGTCACTCCTCGATTTATAAGTCAGTCACAGGACTAGATTACCCAACGACCCCGTGCAACCATCGCAATTTCCCAAATATTTTTATCTCTACTCGATTTGACCGTGAATAAGTTTTAACCTCGAATGACCTTAAATGAAATATCTCAACTTGTACTAGTTCAAGTATAAAATGTTGTACGAAATACATTTACCAGTTACTGTATCCAGTAGGATCATTATTAAACGGTATCCTTGTTCCATCTCCCCAATTCCATGGACCTGTTTTACCGGAAAAACTTCTTCCGCTTACCCAGATATGGTAGCGAGTTAGACCTCTGAGAACAAAACAATTATTAAACTGTTGTTAATTTTCGCGTTTTTACTCAAACTTATTAGCAATTATGTTTCGCTGTTTGATGCAAAATAATTACTTTATTTGAGAATAAATAAGTATTGAACAAAAAATCGCTAAAAGCTTTACTTTATTAACGGTCCCATATTTGCAACCCACAGTCGACGGCCATTATGGTTTGAACTTCTAAGACGGTCAACATCAGTGTAAACAATATTATACCTCCGTTCTAATTAATACGTAAAATAAATTACTTACGATTGAAATAAAATCCGTATCTGGTCAGTTAAAGCTGTATCGATCTCAGCGTTGTATATACTAGCAAGTGTTGACCCTCTTGCTTCACAATAACTTTGTGCACTGTCCCAGTTCAACTTTAGTTCTGCTCCTTGATCATTGTAGGCATAAAAAGTGAACTTCGTACGACCAACAAAGATGAATGGAATCAGATCTATATGCAAAGATTACATTGATCATAATATCATACTAGGAAAAATTGATTATTTCCCAAGAAATAGAAGATATTTTAGTAGAGAATGAAGGAAAAAAGTAGCTATTATTTCAGAGTGAAAGGGAATTAATAATGGTTGGTAGATGTCGCCTATAGGCTATTTTACTCAGCAACCATGATAAAAACCTCTCAATTTATTGTTTTTATGGCGTAACGATATCTCGATAGTGTTAGAGCATTTGATTTGTAAGAAAAGCTGCCTCAGTTCCTTCATTTACTGACTATAATTGCGAAGCAATGACGGAGTTATATTTCTAAAGTATATCGCAGAAATATCAGATGATTATAATTTTTGGCAAAGAAAAAGCTGCTGATTAGTGGTGAACAACGGTAAAACATTTACTAATAAAGTCATGGTAATATGTTTATACTATCAGGCAATGATTCGAAATATATTAGAATGGTTCAACCTGCTCTTAGCTATGAACTAATTGGAATATCGTGATACATTATCACTATATCAGCAAACTTAACCGGTATCATAATGTTTATCACGCCAAAAACAAACCTGACTGGCAAATGTAACCACGATTATCACTGCATGGGATATCACCCCAACGTGGACTGTCATATGTAGTTACGGCGCAATGTTCATTCGACTGATAATTATCCGGCTCCCCAGTTTTCCTGGAAATAGACCAGATTCTTATTTAGTCAGTTTTGCATCATTAAGATTATTTTACTTCTTACCAGTTTTCATATACAACTGGTGTTCCATCATTCCATTTCCATACTCCTTCTACTTCACGATCTGTTGCACCGATCCAATAATAGGGTCGTGCGTCGCTGAAACAAAATAAGGATGTAATTTTTTTCATGAGATATCACCACTAAGAATATCGAAACTGGAGATTTTGTGGTACGTGCAGTTATGTGTTTATTACCTTTTCACTTTTACTCGGTTGTTGGCTAACTGTCAAGAAATATTGTGAAAGTTTTATATTTGTGGTGTAATGGACAATGTAATAGTTTGATGGTGATCATGGAATATTAACTGAATTCTTGACATTGACTTTACACCTAAAAATCTAACATTAAAGGAACAAACAAGTAAATATAATGTTCACGTTTTTCCCTCATTAAAGCAATTGCTCATCGTTAAATGACTCGAGTTAGCAGCTTCTACTGTCTCCAGTTGTGACTTGACTTTGGTACTTTCATTATAACATTACATACCTTATACTTATCAGACTATTAACAGCATTCTGGATTTGTTGATTTTTAATCTCAACAAGCCATGAGTTTCTTGCAATACATGCAGCCTTTGCTTCATCATATGTTACTCCATAATGATATCTCGATAGCTTGTAAGGATTTGCGATCACATTTGCATCCGGCCCTTGAATGAAATCATAATTTTATAATATTATTTCGAGTTATTTTGAATTATGAGCAGTCAAAGCCCAGAATAAGCGCTTCATTTGATCCAAATTTTCGTAATCAAATATACAAGTAGAGTCGCAATTTCTTATAATTTAGCTTATATGATACCTCTATTTCAATAACAAGTTATCTACCCGTTTTATGTATTTCATATCCGGCAATTGCGTATAATTAGTTTATTAGTCGATTTCTTTCGACATAGCAAGTACTTTCGACTTTGTCTTATAGCAACTTATAAACTGCTCTGGTACTTACCCTGTGCATTAGTATCGTACAAGATCTGACAAATTAGCAACACCTGCAGAATAAATATCTTCATCATTCTGTTGATGTTTTCTGATGAAAGTGCAACGATCTATATTTGCGCCATGTAATAGACAGTATTTTAGGAATGAACTAATATAAATACAATGTTATGTAATTCTGCATATGGTAAATGTATTGTGAATATGTATATTATAAATAGATATTTAAAAGATAATATCATTTAATATAATAGAAGATTTTGTTAAGCGTTTAGTAAGAATAAAGCTACGAAATGTTATCTTAAGTTGAAAGTGTTATCAATAACAATTCTGCAATAGCTCAAAATATGGTATTAAAGGACTAATGATGGAAAATACAAAGCCATTCAGGTATTCCAGAATAATTATATAATTCGAGTCTCAAAGCATAAATAAATCGCTCAAAAACTGAGAGTAGAATAGTAGAATGGTAGAAAGTTAAATAAGGCTGGGACAATACCAACATGCCTACATCCATACGACAGTGTACTAATTGTAATATGTTTATCTTGTACCACAACTGGTATGAGAAATCCGAGTTTTGTATACTACTAGACTAATACAGGCATAAAGTAGTCGATATTAGATTTGATTCGTGGTTACTATCGGGATTGTGCATAATTGTTTTTTCTCCCGTTAAATTTTCGAAACGCTGTTGAAAGTCAACATCTAACTATAGTAAATCAATATCATTATTGCCAGTTTTATCTATGACGATCGTCGGATGACACTGGTGCGTGGGGGTGAGTTATTCCGACCTTCCGAATGTACTCTCTAATGCAGCGTTTAATTCACATTTCAACCGATTGTTATTTTTGATTGGTAAATATGTTATCTCGCTAGCTCAGAAGTAGGTTGGGTAAATAAGTTGCATGCTGTTTTATGTGTCGTAAATTCCGGTGAAAAATGCTACTTATCTACAAGTATATACGTTAAGTAATAAAGCATTTCAAGTTGGTAGGAAATTCTATCGTGACGAATATCGACCGATTATACAGTAAACAAATAGACTTTAATTACGAGTCGAACTAAATGAAACCATGGTAAAATATTATTGCTTATTACTTCTAACTCAAACGACCTATTTCATCTTCACATATACATTTCGTAACATTCAAAGGTTTGCATTGTATAATAATAATATTCAGTGCACATCAACTGAACTCACGAATATCTTTGAATATCTAGCGGATATAATCGCTATGAGGCAAACTTTTTTTGTAAAATGTTAAATAGTAAACATTTTAGGCAATGCAGGCCATGAGACAAAGTCGGGGATATATGTGTAGGTAGGTCTATTCAAATAACAGGAAAAAAGCAAATGCTTTACCAGCTAATTAGATAACAAAATAATTTACACTCCACTCTGCCCTAAAAGTACTAGATTTTGAGTCCTCTGTCATTGTCACTGCATCGCATCAATGGGCATCAGGCCAGATTTGACCCTGCTCTAACACTTCGGCTACCATTACGTCTCATCTAGTATAAATATTATACTGAAAGTTCTGTATATATTCTTACATGCATTACCCCCAAGCTGTGTATCAAACTTCTCTATCACAGCGTTGTCTATTCAGGAAGGTGGAAAAGAAACATACTCCATATATCATACATTGCTTAAAATGTGTAATTCTCGCATAATTTTCCTCGTATACCTGATTATGCAACGAATAACGAAACAATTAAACATTGTTATACAACAAATTGGTAAACTAACTATAATAAACGTATGAATAAACTGACTATCGATACAGCCCAACAAAGGGGGTAAATGGCGGTTTGCCACTCTTGACAGACGTCCATATTCAATGCTAGAATACTCGCTAAAGTGAAATAGACTTGGCTTTTTTGAAATATCGTATATTGATCCTTGAATAAATAACTTAATTTGTGCAATAAAGCGATCAGTTTCATTATCAGCTCATATAGTAATAAATTCACGAAATCGTTTTGTTGTCATAGACAATAGTGCAAATATGTACAGCGCAGTACGAAACAGAAAGGGAAAAGCAAATTGAATGTTATACTAATCGATACATTCCACTGTTCAAACAATCAAATTCTTTACTGTTTAAATCTCAGAAGCGCTTATTAAGAGGGATATATCGTGTATGTTTACAACTCATGTTCATAATCATGTTCAATCAACCGAGGTCCGGTTCAAACTGGAATCGATGTGCAACCCAATTAATGGACCAATTAATAGTTAAATTAAAGGCCATTGACAACAGATTGATAGTTGATAAACTGATCAAAATTTTATATACAAATAAAAATGTTGAATTTCTTTTTTTTACACGTAGCATAGATACATAATGAATTAAAGTAAGATATATTTTTATGTGAAGAGTAATTATTAAACATAGAAATGAACAAACATAATTCGTATATTTGTTACAAGAAAAATGGAATAAGAAAATATCATGTATATTGATTCACATTGAGTAGCTCGTATTCCTACGACACAATTCTTGAAGTGAAAGTGAAAGAGATTGCCAGCTTTAAAGGATATTAGAACAGCATATTTGTGTGTATTGTACGATTGTAAAATGTAGGAGGTATTGTCTAATGAAGGTTAACAATCATATTTATAATATGTAGTCGTTCCACGCTTTGTGTGTTATAATTTCCCGGTCATTATGAAATATATAAATATTGAAAGAATAACGGCATTACAAAGGTCGCTTATATTTGCACTGTTTTCCAATTCCACATTCCCGGTAATATTTAAACTATACAATGATACGCCTACCGATAAGCTGCATTTTGATATAAAATATCTATGATTCATAATACAGATTTTATTTTCCATGGAGCATTCCTGCTGTTACCATGACCGCAACATATGTTAGCATAATTATTCATTACGTGAAATACACTCATTAAGTGACATTAAATTAGGCATTGGTCGAATTTACAGAACTGGGATTTTTTCTGTTCAATTAAAAATATTTTAAGGAATGATTTGGGACACAATAATAAAATACATTGAAAATAATAAAACGTTACCTATGCTATAAAGTAAACAATGATATTAATACAGTGTTAAAACTAAAGAATATATTTCATACAGTTCTTTTAACCGTTCCATTGTATACAGTTACTGGGGTGCTTTGATATATCATAATAATTTTGTGCAGTAAAAATAGACGAGTACATGGTGTAAATATACAAAATAACTATTGAATCTTGAATCTGGGACCACGACATATAATATAGTAAAGCCATGGGATTAAATTGGTTCAATTCAACAAGGACGAACAGACTATGCCTGAATAGTCATGTTCTCGTAGATAGGATTCACTGAAGGATCTTCAGTCGGTGCAGTTACAGAGTAATTCGCGTAAAGATTTGCGTTTGCTGCATATGAAATAGCCGCTTCATAACAAAAACGATATTCGTCCTATTGAAACAAAAATATTATTAGTCGGAGAGAAATAACGCCACAGCGGATGTACGTCATAAAACCTATATTGTGCGTCACGCACTACGATACGTGTTATACTGTATACGCCTTCAAACATGCAGTGCTTAGTGAAGACAAATCGTATAATTACCAGTGTTTGAACCATTCCGGGTCTGTAATCTCGAAGATCTTTGACAGCTCTGAAAACATCAACTTGATTCTCTGCTTTCACTCGTTCAATGAGATTCACTATTGCACAGAATGCACCAGTACGTCCTGCTCCATCGCTGCAGATAAAATGTCATAGATCAAAATATTTTAATACTAGCACTAGGGCGACCCAGTTTTATCCGGGTAAACCTTTTTTAGATAGGTATATATATTCAGCGAGTATTACTTTTGCCGCTAGATGCCGCTATTTTGTTTAGACTAGCTTATTTTATATATATACATTGTTTATTTAAAATAGGGTATATTTTATCAATAAAAATAAGTTGAATTTGTATTCTCTCTCTCTCTCTCTCATATGGACATTATAGTGTATGGAAGCTAGGTCGAGAGGTAACTTATGTTACACACGACTCACAAAATATTCATTTCATATATACTGTATATATTGTTGAGTTGAGTTCACAGTAATCGTTTGCAAATTTCTTAAATATATAATTAAGGTGATTATTATTGAAGGTATTGTCTTCAAATATCTTGCAGGGGGGAGGGGGGTACCCCACGGATTAGTGGAGAACTTCCTCATTAAAGGGTAAAGGAAGAGAGATTATATTTCTCTCACGTTTCAAATGCGGTTACGCGTCTATTTACGACCCAACAGCGTTTTGACCAATCGGTCATACTTCGATTGGGAAGTAAGTCTGTCATAGATCGACATCATGGGCTTAGCGATAGAAATGTCATGAGGTCACTATCAAGCGAACCGCATACAATCCATTGTTCGCGCTGCCTAATTCATCTTATTATTATGTTTTAACTTGGTCTGAAGTATGCATGTAAGTAAGAATGTAAGTAGCATAGGTTTGCAAGTCAACAAGTACCTATAATTAGATATATAGTATCTACCTGCAGTGAACAAGCGCAACGGTTTGTTCATTTGGTTTTTCAGCGAGTTCGAGCTTAGATGCCAAGTTTAATACAACTTCTGGATCTTCCGGACATGATTTCGAATCCCAGTCAAGATAATGATATTGTGTGATGACCTGAATATTTTTAAATATATCTTTATACAACCATGGTTAATGGAAATCGACACAAAATGAGAGGCTACTATACTGCTTCTTGTTGAAACTTATTTTTAGTTTACTGGAGCAGACTTGTTATATGGCAAATACCTTGATCTCATTATCTCTTGTCAGAATAATTTTTCTTTCAATGATTCCGGCGGGTGAAGCATGTTCTTCAATCAATTTAACAGTCATATTTCTCAAGTTCAAACTGTTGTCAGTCGGTGGCCAGTACTGGAAACACTGCTCCTAATAAACAAAATTATGTTTACTCTTATGTTTTGCAGGACGCCCAATTAATTATGTTGAGTTTTTTTATAGGTCGTATAGTTATTAAGTGAACCAAATGATGCGTTAGAGAGGTTCAAATTAAGATTTAATTTCCTCGGCCCCGTGGGAGGCCCGTACAGTACGTACTTCACCTCACTAAGTCATCTTTGTTGCGAATTAAGTACACGAGTATTAAAATAAATATTCTTACTTTTCCTCCCTCCTCCAGTTTTGTCAGCATTATTATAATCGTCACATTACTGTCGTATACAGCACGCCAGAACTGTTCTATACTGCCATCTACCGGTCCTTGTGCAGCAATGAGAAGTTTCGATCCGTCATAGGTCTAATATTTAGAGCAAGAACATTATTTGTTAATTGTAGAGCCCAGAATGTGATTTTCTAATTGATTTATTCTTGCCTCAATTGTTGATGCGTTGATGTAGCATTTTTCATTGTCTTGTGGTTGTCGAACGATAACGACTATGGAATGTTCGTCTGAAAGTATTATGCAATGTTAGGTAAACGAGTAAGTTCAAAAGAATTTCGGGAATATTGGAAGTATTAAATGTTTATATTTACATGGGATAATGTTCGGATTCCTGTTCAAATGTTGATATTTTTCTCCATCTTTACTCAAGAAACTAGGATCTTGCATCAGTCCACTTATCTTACGAAATTCCTTCTCGATTACACTGGTAAATATCAAGATTAAGTGTAAAGAAAATAATAGATGAATTGGATATCGAGGGATTCAGCACAGTTTATTATTACATTTCTTCAAGTGTCTACATGTCTAGTCCAGTGGTTCTGACTATTTTTTGTCACATTTCCCCTTTTCATCGAATGTCGGAATGGCCCCTTTCTATGATTTTTTGACTCAAGAGGTGCATTCCAAATAATATAAGAATATTTCAACCGTTTGAATCTACCTATTCCTCCTTGAAATGCTGAAAATCTTCCCATGGAAGGAATTCCCCCCTGAGAACTCACGGTCTAGTCCATAGTTTGATATTTACCTTTGTTGGTAATTTTTGCTCAGTTCAGAGGCATCCATGTCAGTATCACCATAGAGATAAGATTCCAGGATTAGTTTGTGTAGTAATATGTATTGGTCCTAAAAACATGGTACAACATTATTATATATATTCGGCGAATCAATCAATAAATTGACTTACGCAATTTTGCACCATGTCCATACGTTGAAATCTCATATCAAACACACAGTTGAATACATCCACCGTACTTTTACTCTGCATTGCTTCTAGCAAATAATCGTAACCAATGAAAGCACCAGTACGTCCAGCACCAGCACTGTAAACAAAATAAATGTTTTATTAAATCTAAATGCGGGTGTTGCTAACTAAACGTAACTGATTTTCACATGATGTTTCGAAAAATATCTAAATAGAAATGCAAAATGGTATATACAGCTGGACATAAAGAAATAGAAAATATAGAAAATCTTCAATCGCTTATTTTTTGACATATCGATTACAATTTTTCATGTATATAATTGTTCCTCACCTGCAATGAACAATAATGGGAGGTCTTGCATTTCCTGTATCTTGACTCTTCATCACTTCTTTGTGCATTCGAAAGAAACTTGATGTTGTAATTGGAACTCCATGATCTGGCCATTTCAGATATTGATACTGCTGGATTGTCACTTTTTTCTGTATAATTTTAAAAGATCTGTTAATTTATGCCTACTTGATTTGATTCTCGAATGCTTTACTCGAGATGTTTTAAATAAATAACTCGAGTCGAGATATTCAAATCGATTCCGACCTTTGATTTAACGCTAGCGATTGCCTCTTCTTATATGTGTTTATTGTAGTAACATTCAATACCTAATAAGTAAATTAAACGTAATCTCACGTTGGTTAGAGTTGTCACCCAGAAAATCCTCTTTACAAATCCTCCATAATTTCTCTCTTCTTGGTTCGAGATGTCAATTCCTCCATGATTTTCAGTCATTCCTCTTTCAGGCCAATATTGCTCACATTTTTTCTAAGTTTCAGAGAGAAAATGATGAGAGATTACAAATACGCATTCCTAGGTAGACTAAAAATTGAAAAATATGCCTATTCAAAAAATACTTTCGTAAATAACGAATGCAAAATGTAAGCGGAACAATTTATCTATGTTTAACAAACAGAAATCCTATGCAACAACCAAATTAAATAATTGTAAATGAATTGCGAATGCCCGAGAATAACTGCGCCCATTTTCGAAATCTTGAAAATGTTTTACATCCCATCCTGTTTTGTTCAACGCTTTATAACCAGGTCTTTTGTGTAATTTGACTATTATATAATAGTTTATTTCAATAACCACATCACATTACCTTTGCTCCTTCCATGCAATTGGTCAGCATAACAATAACTTTGCATTTCTGTTCAACTACCATCCGCCAGAAATCCGGTACTGTCTTAGGCAAAGGTCCTTGAGTAGCAATGAATTTGCTCGATTGCTCATAACCCTGAATAATTGTATAATATGGATCGGTCAGTCGATATTTTTTACAATATATTTATAGTTTATCTATCGCTTGTATAGAAATCTATCTATGAGTCTATATTGCAAAATGCTCTATAGTCTATAGCAGTGGTTCTGGGGGCCTGTGGCCTTCTTGGGGAGCCACGAGACCTTCACCGGGGAACCACGAGCAGGCGGCCGGTGGCCCCCCTATAGATATCATCAATCTGTATCTTGCTCTTGGGCTCGGGGGGGGGGGCCCTTTATATTCAGCTCCGTCTTAGACACAGCAAGGCGAATATAACTGAGAACATAGGGGTAGGGGGCCTCGTTTGGGGAGCCACGAGGCCTCGGTAGGGGAGCCACGGACCAAAAAAGGTTGAGAACCACTGGTCTATAGTATAGAGTCTATACAATATGACTTAATGTGAGCAATTTACTCTAAGCAGTTAGGATTTTTAATAAGCCAGCATTCTCGCGTTGTTGTCTAGCGTTGCGTGTTCTAGTGTTCAAATTCAGTTCAAATTCGCGTTGTTTTCTAGCGTTGCGTGTTCTAGTGTTCAAATTCAGTTCTAAGAAACCCTTGCTCATTTGATTTCTATTTTAACCAACAACACGGATGATTGATTTAATTGCTCCCGGTAATTATCTTTCTTTGCGGGTTATAATCAACGTTTTTTACCAGTCTATGTGTCATGAGTCTGTGTGAACAGTTAGTACAGCCTTAAGGTAGTAGGTTTGTGGTGCAGTAGTATTTGAATGAATAGTCTAAAACTACTGTTGTGGATTAGTATATCGGTATAACTAATGTATTGGTTTAAGTCAGTGAATAGTTGAAAGATAAAATTTAATGATAAAGAGCTATAAAGTATTCTAGTACATTATTATACAATCATTTTGCTACCAGTTTAATAGTTTAATATCACTGGAAACACGGATATGATAAGGCATGTTAGATGATTTAGGTTAGGCTAGTAGGGGCAGGGGAATAGTTACCTACTGAATTATTACCTCATTTTTATTAAGGTCACTTACACTTATAAAACTTGCATTGATATAACCATCGATTTCATCATCATCCAGGATGACCCGGGTTTCGTCATCTGCCAAATTACCACAGCGAAAATTATTTATAAATATTTGCAAGTCCATTCAGAAATGTCAATTTCGACTTACATGGTAAAATATTTTTGTATCTGTTTTTCTTCTTCGATTCTTCCAACAAAGCGACAGAAGTCGACAAAGAAATTTTTTCTTTGACTTGTTGCTTTAGTTCCTGAATGGAAAGAGAAAACATCCTTGAAATCAAGATCCTCCTACACCTATAATTCCCTATGTTAGGTAATTTCTGATAATTTCAAGTAAGAATGTTTAATCAAGTTAATCCGAGTCGAGTCGATACACAATGTACTTAAGTATGAAGTCAATTTGAGACACATGGTTCGGCTCAAGTTTCGTGAATTTGTTTAGACGTGAAAATATAATAGTTAGCAATCAATATCTAAATTCAAGATTATTGAAAAATTCATCATTATATTTCACCTGATATTCTGCTTTGAATTTCGCATTGTCGTTGGCTTTGAATTTCTTATATTCTGTCAGGAAATTCGCGATTGGAATATTCGTAGTTGAGCGTTGTTCCTCGTTGTTGGTCTCGATATTGGCGTACGGCGTTTCTCCTAGATATATAATTTTCTTACAATTCAGAGATGTATTGACTAATAATAAAGTACTTCCTCCCATGGATATATTTAGTAATCGCAGCATAGTACAGTTATTAAGTACATACCAGCAGATTCAATTGGTTCCATACGATGGCTCTGTATCGGAGTACTTTTTTGGCTTCTTCTGAAATATGGTTTAAATTTCAGAAAAGTATTAAATAATAATCCCTAATCTACAGATTCTTATTAAATATATATATATATATATATATATTCATTCCAATACATTATTCTGAGTTCATTTGGGAGAACACATTAGGGAGGAAAGTATCTATATAATTACCAATTCATTTTTTCAATTATCTTGTATACTTTGTAAATTGATACAAATCACCTATCCCATTAAGTTTCATGATCAGATAGGGGGTCCTAGTCAGCAATGGACCCAATCTTATAAGATGTACACGGGTGATTACAATATGGTTATACCTATAAGAGGTTTTCCGTTAAGGGCTGACCCGAAATAGACTGGTTTACGATGTAAGTTTAATTATATAGGTCTGTTGCATCCAAGTTGGGAATTATGGGTCCCTGGTTACATTGCAAGCACTTATGAAAGGTCGTATATTTCTGAATGGATACTAATATAATATATATCACCTTCTTTTCACGTAGATAATGATAAATACGATTATTGCGATTATCGCTAAAATCGTAAAAACAACGCCGACAATCGTTCCTGTATTATCTGTTGTTGTTGTAATTTCAACATTATTGAAGTAGCTAGGACTGCTAGCTGTGAAGAGAACGCCTCCATCTTCAACTAGTGTTGCAGCGACCACGTAGAAACTAAAAGGATAATCAACAGGTTATTTTTTTTATTGATTAATAATACAGTATAGTAAAGTTGGCCGTAATTCGTTGGTTGTATTTCAAACATAGTTTGCGAACTGCGCTCTTCTTATATATATAGAAATAATCTCACCTGTCAATAGTCACTTGACTTTTAGCTATATATGATACATATATCATACATATATCTGCTATAATGGTTAAGGGATTAGCATCAGTGATAGAAATAACAGAGGAATGAGCTATAATTTAAATTGATGATTATGATACCATACTTACATACTTACATGTCTATAGAGGAGTGAGCTAATATGGCGGTTGGTAATTATGGAAATATACTCGTAGTTGACGTAGTACGTATAGTAACATCTGTCTGCATGTATACTAAACTACTAGACATCATGGAAATCATTTACATGTACAGAACTACTATACCAACCACCGGACATTGACTATTACTTGTATTTCTTTCTGAGTAGCGGGAAATTTTTTCCTCGGAAAACCCCTCCCTGTTGTCCTGTGGCTCTTTTCCTACGATTTGCAGCAGTCGTCGAACTCACATTACATGACGTAATTTCTGAATTGCCACCAAGATGTATCGTGGTCATATTTCCTGTCATATTTGCTCTGAAATGGTTTACAAACATTAATTAGTAGTGATAAGATTTTGACTGTTATTAGAATCTCTGAGATGCACAATGAGCGAGGAACTAATTTTCTTAACATATTTCTGCATATCAATGTTGCCCCTATTATGTGTAAACAAAGAAGTTGTGTCACACCGAAGAAGCCTTCATATTGGTATAAATTATATTACCGAAATGAAGTTCTGTACTTTTGTACTTAATATTCTGGGAAAGTCACTTGATATATATGGTACAATATATTACATTCTACAGCTATAACATACTCAATTACCTTGGAACCGCGACAGAAATATATTCAATATTTGACGATTGAGTGTTTTCCAAAGCAGCTTTTTGCGCGTTAATCAAACTTTCATAAGTGTAAGATCCATTCCGGTCGATATTTTCACTTCCAGAATAAACGATCACCAGAAAGCAACTAAATAAAAATATATGTTATTGAAATACAGTGTAGTGGAATCTCGTTATAACCTTGTAATCGAAATAGAATAATCGGGTAACACTGTATTCGGTTAACATTCGATAATGTTCGTAATATTTAGTTAATGTAGGCAAGTTATTACCCTTTTACTTCCTAATATCGTATTATTGCAAATGTTAAGTTGTAAGTATGTATTTTCGCTACTACCTTGTCGTTCCGTTTGATTCATCAGGAAATTGGATTATTATATTTCGTGTTGTCTGTGAACCTTCTCCAGCAGGCAGTAGAATAGGAGTTGGAATCACACTTGGCGCTATTTAAAAAGAATAAAGAAAACTTGTCATTGTAATCCATATAATATTAGCTTAGCGACCCGATCTTGCCCGGGATAAGTCTTCGAGTCTGTCTTTCCTCAATGTATATTCGAGACCATTGATAGGGAAGAAAGGCCCCGTGGCGGATGGCAGCATCTAGGCCCCACGTTATTGTTCTAAAGTCACTCTCCGGAAACCGTATGTACCGTGATGAAATAGTTTTCCCTAGTAGGCCCCTAGTTTTCCTTGTTCATGCCTTATTTTACTATGTTAGATTTGGATCCGTTGAGAAATGGATGGAATACTGCACGAAGAAGAGAAACCAGTGTCCTGGTTCATAGGGGATGAAATCCATAAAGGCATTAGGGTGTCATCATTTAGGATTAGCGAGCATGAATTTGATATTTACTATCGTAAAGTTATCCTGAAGAGTGTATCAAATGTATAGACAGGGGGGAATTTTCTGAACATGTATCCCGTTTAGATATTATTATACATGAATATAGTAATTACCGACACTCTTTTATATGTCCCAATTTTAAACCATTTCCTACTACTACTATTACGAAAAGTAGATTTAGGAAAATGCAATTTACCAGTCCAGTTTGTAATGCAAGTTCCATCCGCATTTGCTGCAGATCCAAATCCAGCACAAGTTCTTGCATAGATTTTGGCTGTGTATATACGGTTTGGCGATGTTGGAATCAGAAACGTCGAAATGCTTGAAGTTAGATTGTTTGAAATCGTTGTTGTTGTTGGTTCAGTTCTTCCAAATGGTAAATATCGAAATGTTGCGAAAACGTCGATCTGTAATATATAAGAAAAATACCATATTATCCATCTGGTACAGTGACCATATCTTAGAACAAACATACAGCCATATCTTTACTAGATTTTGCACAGAGGTCCATTTACATCCCAGAATAATGCATGAAAGAAGATAACCCGTATTTAGGCTAATCAGGGTTTGGAAGAGATGAAATCTTAGATAGGACCAATTTATGCCAAGAAACGATATACATAGTTCACCTATGAGAACCTTTACCTTAATTGGTTGCACGAGCGAGGCCGGGTCACCTTAAATTTAACATAAACAAAATTCACGCCAAATTCAACCGTATGACATACCTTAAATCCTGTTATTTCTTTAACTGGTGTTGTACTCGGTAAAGACCATGAAAGTTCACATATTGTTGAATTAATCTGAGCATTTTCAACACGAGGTGGTAATCCAAATGCAGTCATTTTCGTAACTTCACTTCTTACATTGGTGCAAAGATCTGGACAAACTTCTATCTGTAAATAAATTTAATTTACACTTGGTAATGTCGTAAGATCAACTTTGTGTAATTAATATATTTCTCTTATATTTATGAAATTAGTAAGGCCACCCGGGAAACCCGTCAACTTCAAAACTATTATAGATATAGATATTCCTACATATACTTACAGTGATAAATCTCCTTTGTATATTGATCGATCATAATTAAAATACGAATCATCACACTTCAATTTTGTTTATATATCTCATAAATGATAAATGATGAGGTCTCAATTTACACATACCAGAATTTTGTATGATGTGTTTGGCTGCAGTCGAGTGACAGGAGTTGTAGCAGTTGCAGTAGTCGGTGTCACGTTCGTATACCTAATGTTGTTGTTGTCGTTATTCACTTTGATGGTGAACCTGGATACACAAGATGAATAGCTGTTGGGAAATGCAGTAGAAATGAAATAAATATTTGTATTGATTGTATTGAAAATATCTCGAATGAATATAATAATAATATAAAATAAACGCATTGCAGTCGGTGATATAGTGATATGGGTACGACATCTTACGCTATTTCAGAATTCGCAGAAATGGGTAAAATTAAAAATATTGCTTGCACAGAAATTCTGCGTTATCTTACTACTTCTTTACAACTACACTAATAATAATTTGAAGCTTCTCAGATGGTATTTAGCCACTAACAGAATGATGATGGGCCCGATGTTTACAGAATCCTGTGAGTGGGGGACTACCGGGGAGTGGGGATTCGAACCCCCAACCTCGCGACTACATAATGAATTGTAATTACCTGTGATTAACATTTATTGTATCGATATCTGGTGTCCAGTGAACATTGAATTGACCCAACACTGTGCAGTTCACGACTTCTACGTTGTTGATGGTCGGTTGTCCATATACTGCGAAAAATAAACATGTTTGAATTCTGTTATCGCCCGACCAGGGTAATTAAAAGGAAGACGAATGCGAAACGATTTTAAGGGTCGTTGAGGTGGTAACCCAGTTGAATTTGTTTATCCCTTGGATTTGCCTAAGTAAGACAAAGTAAGATTTATGGAGCGACAAATTAAGAGGAAATACGGTTCTTTGTTGTGATTACAAAATTATAATATTAATACAAAGTATTATATTATCATATTATAAAGTTAATCATCAACTAATTTTCAATATCTAAGTTACCCGTTAACGTAACATTTTGTTCCTCTATAACTTTGGGCTGGTTACCACCAATTGTATTTGTAGCTCTGCATGTATACGTTCCTGTATCTGATTTCTCAGCGTTTCCTATCCACATCTTTGCAGTAGTTGTCTGTATGGTCTTATATACAGTCTGATATACGTTGTTAGCGCTAGACATTGGTACAGGGACTCTATCTTTGATCCATTGAACTGTTGGAGTAGGAATTCCATATGCAGTGCAGTTAACATGATCAGGACCAGTTGTAACAGGAGCTCGGATGTTGAGGGGCGAAATGTTCGTAATTGTCGCCCGCACTGGAAAGTAAATTAATTGTTACAGAAAAAGTATACTGGATGAATTCTAATGGTTTAAGTTATTCGAAATCAAACTAAACATGAGTTGAAAAGAATTGTTCCACATTGACAATATTTCCTACATACCAATCACTGTTATTCCAGCCGTTGCACGTACGGTATATGCCATGAAATTTGCTGACGCTTCAAATCGATAGATTCCAGCGAATGACTCATTTGCAATTCCAAATTCCAACATGACTGTTTGATTTCCAATGTCGTCCTTGGTTTGAAATGGAGTTGTGTTTGGTTCCTTGTAAACTCGAATAGATACGGGACCATCGTAAGTTGTTACATTCAGTGAAATAGTTATCGAGTCTCCTTTCACTGCTGTGATGACTTGTTGTTGTGGAGAAAGTGACACTGGAATATCTGAAAATTAATTACGTCAATTTATTTTGATAATAAGGCAGGAATACTTCTTATTAGTGACAAAAAGTGCTATACTATAGTATATAGTTTACCTTATTCTTTTAAGTTCCGGGAAGCGTTACAGGTTAGGTTTATAATGTCTTTTTGAATAATTTTCAGTTGTTTCAAATAATATATGATTGTTTTATAAATATTTTTCAAAAATAATAGACGAAAGCTATATTTGTTCATTACATATAAAGCTTATAATCAAGAAAGACAACAAACCTATCTGACAAATGAAATAAAGTTCTCTGGAACATCTTTCGTCCGCCCACCGACTAAATTCGTAACTGCCGCCAAATTTCAACATGCAAAGCTGTTCTGTCCCTGGATTATTTGGTTCCCCAGCACCCCTAAAATATAGACGTAATTTTCAAAGTTCATTTCTACGAATTTATGTCTGATAATAACAGAAGAAAGTTAAAATAATCGAGACAGTTAGGGTTAACGATTTGATTACGAAGTGTAATGAATTGGCACGTGACTTGATGATGGGTTAAAGATTGAAACTTTAGAATACACAATATGTTTTATAAAGTGCATACACATTTCGTTTCAGATTTCGTTATGGTAGTGAATACGAACCATTCATTCACTCCTCGATTTATAAGTCTTTCCCAGGAATAGATTACCCAACTACCCCGTTCAACTATCACAATTTCCGAGATATTGCAGCAATATCGATTGTCCCGTAAATAAGTTTGAACCTTGAATGACTTAAAGGTCTTATCTCGACTTGTACTATTTCGAATATAGAACTTTATACGAAATACATTTACCAGTTACTGTATCCAGTAGGATCACCATTAACTGACGGTATCCTTGTTCCATCTCCCCACTTCCATGGACCTGTCTTCTCACCAAAACCTCTTCCACTTAACCAGAATAAACGTTCCTCTCCCCTGAAAAAAAAAACAATTAATAAAGTGTTGTTGATTTTCGTGTAGTTTTTTATTATTTAAACATATTCAAAATTATGTTTCGCTGTGTGATGCAGAAAAATTACTTTATTTAAAAATAAACAAGTATCAGACAGAGACTAGGTAAAAGCTTCACTTAATTAAAGGTCGATTTCTTTGAGGCTGCCAGAAAATCTGTAAATCTTACAATTGCTTGCTGCACATTCTCAGCTCATTAAATAATGTTAAATAGGACAGATTCACAGGGACAGCCATTTTGGGTTCGAAAAATCTCCGAATTATAATTATTAAATACAAACGCGATAGGGATCACTTAATACACAGTACAACTACTTCGTGAGATAGACCACGCGTTACTGAGAAAGAGGCTGGTAGATGTGTGTTGTTGTTGACAATCACTCGTCAAGCGATGGATTTGCAAACTACAACATTCCCGCATTTTTTTAATGTTTGCGGCCGTGTTCGTATCTTTGAAAGTTCGTAACACGAATGTCCGTAACTCGGGACTTACTGTATAGCAAAGCAGATAGTTTCTAACTACCATATTTTCAACCAACAGTCGACGCCCATATTTGGTGTTTTAATATTAATAATATTTATTTAATAATATTTTTTATAAATTATTTAACTTACTTTCGAGAAAATAAAATCTCTATCTGGTTAGTTAAAGCTGTATCGATCTCAGCGTTGTATATACTAGCAAGTGTTGATCTTCTTGCTTCACAATGACTTTGCGCATTGTCCCAGTTCAACCTTAGTTCTTTTCCTTGATCATTGTAGGCATAAAAAGTGAACTTCGTACGACCAACAAAGATGAATGGATTCAGATCTGAAGTAATAGAAGTTATTTTTGTAGATAATGTAAGACAAAACGTGGGACGCTGCTATTTCATAGTGAAGGGAAATTAACAATGGTCGGTAGATGTCGCCAATGAGCTTATTTAACTTTTTCACCATGCCTACTTATCAACTCAATTTCATTCGCTCGTTGAAGTAATATTTTATAGATCACATGACATATTTCTTATGACGTCACAATATTTCGATTTTGTTAGAGCATTTGATGTATAAGAAATATTTCTCCAATTCCTTCGTTTCACTGACTCGGTTTGCGAAGCAATAACTGCGCTGTCTCCAACGTTATCCACCGTAGAAGAATATAGATTATCGTTAAGAAATAGCTGCTATAATGATAATAATATAGATTAGTGGTGAACAACGGTACTACATTACGGTATTTACTATTAAAGTCATGGCAATATGTTTATACTATCAGGCAATGATTCTAAAAATATAAAAATTGCTATTATAATGATTATAATATTGGTTGGTTGTGCGCTGTCTCCAATGTTTTCTACCGCTAAAGATTATAGATTATGGCAAAGTAATAGCTGCTTTAATGATAATAATATAAGTCGGTGGTGAATAACGGTAAAATATTTACTATTGAAGTCATGGTAATATGTTTATATCATCAGGCAATGATTCGAAATATATTGGAATTGGTTCAACCTGTTCCTATGTATAAGCTATGAGTGGGAATGTCGTTATACATTATTTTTTAGAGCAAACTTATCCAGTATCATAATGTTCATCATGCTAAAAACAAACCTGACTGGCAAATGTAACGATATCTTCCGTAACATGGGACATCACCCCAAAGTGGGCTGTTATTTGTAGTAACGCCGCAATGTTCATTCGACTGATAATTATCCGGCTCCCCAGGGTTCCTGAAAAAAGACAAGATTCTTATTCAGTCAGTTTTTGCATCACGAGGTTTATTAAATTTACCAGTTTGTATAATTGAATGGTGTTCCATCATTCCATTTCCATACTCCTTCTACTTCACGATCTGTTGCACCAATCCAATAAACACTCCACGCGTTGCTAAAACAAAATAATTGTCTCCACTTGTGACTTGACTCTGGTACTTTCATTAAAACATTACATACCTTATATCTAACAAACGTTTGACAGCATTCTGGATTTGTTGATTTTTAATCTCAACAAGCCATGAATTTCTTGCAATACATGCAGCCTTTGCTTCATCATATGTTACTCTAATATGATATCTTGATAGCTTGTAAGGATATGCAGTCACATTCGCATTTGGTTCTGAAATGAAATCATATTATTTTAATATTATTCCGAGTTTTTGAAGGATGAGGCGGAGTAAGCGCATTATTTGGTCTAACTTTTCGTAATCGAATAGTCGACTTGAGCCGAAATTTCTTGTCACTTGGCCTGACTAATACCCCTATCTTAGAAGGGACGTTATCTACCCGTTTTATGTATTTCATATCCCGCAATTGCAAATCTAAATTGTGTTATTAGTTTATTGGTTTATAAATTCTGAAAGAATTGAATTGCAATTGCAATTGCCAATTTAAATTGTGTAGTATTAGTCGATTTCTTCCGACATCTCAAGAACTTTCGTCTTGGACTTATAACAACTTATGAACTGCTCTGGTACTTACCCTGTGCATCAGTGTCGTACAAGATCTGATAAATTATCAACACCTGCAGAATAAATATCTTCATCATTCTGTTGATGTTTTCTGTCGAAAGTACGGCGATCTAAATTCGCGCCATATAATAGACAGAATCTTTGGAATGAACTAATATGAATACAATGATATGTAATTCTGCATATGGTAAATGTATTGTGAATATGTATATTATAAATAGATATTCAAAAGATAATATTATTTAATATAATAGAAGATTTTGTTAAGCGTTTAGTAAAAAAAAGCTACGAAATGTTATCTTAAGTGAAAAGTGTTAATATTGAAATAGGTTAAGTAGCCTAAAATAGGATAATACATAGAACTA
>QXVX01008069.1:0-32032 GCA_013436065.1 Halocynthia aurantium
TTGGATAAAATTTCTACGATCCTCAGCCTGGTAAACCAGATATTTTTACACACATTCAAAATATATTTTAAAATATTTATGTGAACCTGTTTTTATACCTTCCTGAAATCTCTTCAATCAATGCAAAAGTTGTAGCTAGAGCCAAGTATGGTACTCTGCAAAGAAATAGGTTAAAACTAGATCATACAAATGAATATACTATCAAAATAATAATAATCTCCAAAAGGAGGGAATGATATTTGACATATGATGGAATGGAGGCAAATGGCACAGCGACGATACCTTTCGCCGTGTTTCCAGCAAGCGTCATCAATAGGATGGTAGTTCTTCTTGCCAGGGTTATAGTCATTCGCTTTGATGCATTTGGTATCCTTCTTAGTAGGAGTATTACCCTCCTCTTGTTTAACTTTGGGTTTGAAAAAATTATTCCTGAAAATAGGAGAATATTTTTTAGAAGAGTTAAATCTGCCTTCTTACGAATATATTTGTTAGATTAATCTCTAGTAATATGGATATAGAATTAGAGATTAAGAAAACAAGTTTTCTTTCTACTGAAATATTGAAATAGCATGGAGACATACAGTTCCATGCACAGTTCCAGTTCAATCAATTACAGTGCAGTAATATAAATTGTGAAAATAAATTACTGTACATGGAGACTGGAGATTTCTTCTTAGGCTTCAATGTCTCTTCTTTAACAGGAGGAGGACTTTGATCTGAGGATTCTCTTTTCACTTCCGAATTCACCTCAGAATCGTTTTTGGTATCGGGCGCATCAACTTCATCCTCATTTTCGTTGTCTTCTTTTTGAACAGATTTAACATCATTGTCGTCTTTTTCATCACCAGATTTTCCCACCTCCGTACTACTGACCTCCTTTTCAGTGACCTTCAAAATGCCAACAGGCTTAGGATAAAGGAGCAATAATAAATAAATAATGACATTAAGCAAAACAATAACAAACAAACTACCTCATTGGATTTACTATTTTCGTCGGCAGTTTTCACTTGAAGTTTACGTTTCTTTGCCGGTGGAGCTGATTTCCGGGCTAAAAATAAATGACTGCGACCTTTAGCCATGGATCCAGCTGGCTACAAAAAATGGATTGGGCAAGAAAGTGACAATGCTGTCACAGTAAAACGTTGATATTTTCTTGGATCATTACAGCAGTTAGCAAATGTCGGTCAAAATTTTAATAGTAAGCTTGTAGATGGAGCAATGTCATTGGGATATAAGAAAATTCATTTGATTTTATTACAACTTACCAGTTTTACGCTTGATGCTCCCATTAGGTGTCCGGCTGACATCTGCAGGTGGGTTATGGAGTTTGTTCTGAATGATAAATCAACAAACCATAAAATGATAGTCAGGATATATGGGAACTTATATTGTGATGGTATTGCTATAGTCACCGACAGGATGATGATAGACGCAAGAGGTTACTAAAACCTCATTGAAAGTCACCATCATTGCCTAGGTTTGCAAGTAGCCTATTTTCTATTTTTTTATTTAAAGAAATCCGAAGCATCAGTCTGCGTACACATTTATAGTATCCATAAAGTTTTATGCGAGTCAATATAAAATTAAATTACCTTTTTATTGAACATGGGAGATTTGGGTGAAGATATAGAACTATTTTCTGGATTTTTGACTGGAGTTTTTGGAGATTCAACATCTTCGTGTTTTTTATCATTCTGAAAGTCAAAATAAATGTCTCTTAGTAATTTCTAGATTTTACAATACCTGGTTCCAAGTGAAATATAACGATCAGGTAAGTCTTATTAATTATCTGTTTTTTTCATTACCTCAACATTGATGTCATCAACCTCATCTTCCGATGAATCTGATATGATAGCATTTGCTTTGCGTCGCTTAAACTTCACTGGAGAATCCTGTTGGTGTTTATTATTATTTTCTTTCGCTAGCACTGGTTTCTTGGTTTTGTTAGCACCACCGAAAAATGAACTATAATAGTAGCAAAAAGGAGGACTTGTTCACATTTATAGATTGAATATATTGTCTAAAAAGTGCCTCAGTCGTCAACACAGGGATTCGACCTTCATATATAGAAAACTGAATTTAAAGTTCGTGTTTTATTTCAGACAACAGTATTAATATCGTCATTCAAAAAGTCACCACTGGATGGTGGTCTCGCGTAATGTATCGGCCTACGTGTGCACGTCGTCTCAGTACGGAATACACGAAAATTACCCTTTTGAGTACAGCTAGGAAGTATGACGGAAACCATTTTTACTTACGCGATTGTTTTCTGTGGCATTTTGATGGAACAGTTTTGAAAGGAAAATTTTATTCTTCATTCAAACCTTAATGAGCATTGTGTATAACACTATGCTCAATGTAAACTAGTAAAATGCTTTTATGGATGAACTAAAATTGTAATCACATTTGCTGTAAAGATAGAATTCCCGCTTCAAAAATTTCTATTACCACTAGATGACATTTACACATGGTGGCTCTGCCATCCTTCAATCAACCATTTTTCGCCAAGACCTTGCGAAACGTGCCGATACTCAGTATTCATGGGACGAAAGGACAAAATGTGAAATAAATAGATTTAGGTACTTTTGCAATCGTTAGTTTTCTTTCTGAATGCTTCTAGATGAACATTTATATTGAAACTTCATTATTCCGAACGACATAGTTTGTTATTGCACCCCAGTCCCCGATTAACGTTGTGCGGTGAGATGATATAGTACGAAATTATCGTATGCCTAAATTTTGGTAACTGCAAAAGTTAATCAAAGTTGAAAACAACAGCCAAGACTTCCGAGAGGGAGCGCGTAGATCCGCCACACGTTATTACAGCAACAACAATCCACTAACAAGTAGCTAGCTATTTACCATGTTTCATCTTGCTGCAGTATCCTACCCGATTTAAGGATTGCTAAAGTATCCGAGATGAAAAATTCTCAGCTTTTGAACGAAAAAAAAATGGATCACGACATTTTGTAGGAAATATATTTGAGATTTCTCAAAAGTCGTCTTTTCGGGAATTGCAGACCACGAAGCAATCGATCACCTTTGACGTTTTCTTACTATTCTTGTACATCAATGATTGAAAAATCAAATCGACCAGTTCAATAATGGTTACACGTTCGTTTTCCGGAATTTCGATTTTTTGGTGCAATTTACTAGACGTTCTTTGCATTAAATGAAGTGTTTTATCGATTAAGCTGTTTTTTACGAATCTCTAAATGAAAGAAATCCAGGTAAGCCAATTATTGATTGCTAGTCAACAACACAATTATTTATCCTTACGAATTTACGACTTTTCAGAAAGATAAGCAATTATTCTTATTTTTAATGAATTGCTAAATATGTCTGGACTTTACAGAAATATTTCTCACAACGAGTTCGTGATATTCCTCATTGAAAATAATGATGAAAGCCTTTTAACGCGAGACTAAAAGTAAATTGACGACGCAAGCAAATGAAATATTCATGCCAGTCACGCAGTCAAATATAAAAAAGTCCATCTAGCCTGATTAAATGCAGTAAAGTCAATTGAGAAATTAATGACTTGATCCATTAAAGTCATGCTAATGGTTTTATGCTCCCCTTTACTTTTCTTTGAAAAGTCAACTAAACACATGAGAATCATAATAATAAACGCAACACGGTTATTATTAATACACACTGGGTTAGTAAGGATAACGTATGCGTTGTCAATTTCTATTGCGCGGACCAAAACAATCCATATTTAGGCATCGAAATCAGCTGTAACACAGCTGTAAAAATTGGATTGTATTGATTGTGCATATCTCGCCACCTTGTGATTATTATAAGTATACAAGATTGGAATTCATACGTCATTATCTATATAAATAAAAGTGCTAAATTTACATCAGCCTATTGTATACACCTTTAACGGAAACATATCTTTATAAAGTGAACACAATTTATTATGAACGACTTTTAATAATAGCGATAAAATTGGTTAAAATTTTATACATTTGAAATGTAACAGTATAAAACAACATGGATGCTGCGATAAAAAATTAAAATACCAAAAGCCCAGTAAGTAATTTGCGACGAGCCAATGAAATACATCAATTTATATCGACGGGTAATATAATAATACGTACAGACCTTCCTTCTAGACTCATTTGTAATCCTTCATTCCGAGAATAAAATCGATATGGTGATCCCCAAATGAGCGATATCATAGAGACGATGACACACGATACACTCTTTGGAATAATGAAGGACATTAATGCTCCCATAGGAATACGTGGGGCTCTCAAGTTTTTAACCCCAAAAGGGTTATTCTTATTTCTCGGATATTTCAGTGAGCAGATTGATCATCGAGTTCATTTAAAAATATGGAAATAACGCTTATTTTCATTCATAGTCGATATCATTGATAAAAAAGAATTATTTTAAAACAAAAAGGGCATGACAGAGCAAAGAGAAGACAGATAAGTTTCTATAAGATACATAGGCTTGTACTTATGAACACCTCTGACTAAAATAACGTTTCGTACTACCTATTCATATTCATACAGATATGCGGATTTCATTTTGGTCTAATACGTAAGTAAAATAACATGTTGCATTTTAGCGATTAAGATATATGCTTCGGTTTTGCTGTTCCGGAACATAATGAACGTCAGTCAGTGTGATACGCATGGATTTTAAATATTGATTTGTTTTCTAAAAAATCTTAAGAGGCCAGAGATTTTATGCTAGCTTTGATAGCGTTACGACTTCCTTTGTCGGTAATGCGAAAAAGTTAATAAGATTTATCGCATGAAGTGACCCCGTTACTTCCAACGCTGGTCGTGGATGAGAGACTATTATTAGTTTAGCAATGGAGTAGCAGTAGGAAATCCTTTCCGATGACTTGTCCCTTATAAAATATTAATCGCACATCCAGTCATTAGGAACAGGACCTGAAATTCCGATCTAAAGACACGCTGTTAAATGCGCATTAGGTATGCTTAAAAAGACCATTAATTTTAAAACAGCGAGTGCTTTGGATGCAGCAAACAAAATAAATTATGCAACTGCAACGTCTAATCGAATCTCTTAAGATAATTGGTATTCAGCAATATTTCCATAAAACATATTTCGTTAGTATTCCGCGGAATACTTCTTCAACAACAATTTCTTCGATATGTTCGCTGTCAACATTAAAACATCACATTGGAATCGGGCCAGCGCGCAAATGCAGAAGTATAGCAACAGTACTCGAGACACTTCAGACATCTTCTCTCTCCATACTAACCCATCCATATTTGCTATGAATTTTACATATGCGACGAAACTCCGATTCGGCGCGTTTACGTGTCATTTGATTGTATTTTCGTTTTTGCTTATGACTGACTACGGCGCCTCCCTGAGTTAATCCGGACGCCACCTGAACAAGGAGCGATTCGACAGTGTAAGCGCTTGACCAGCCCTGAGACGTGAGAACCTCCATACAAATTGCTCCGCCGTCCATTATGAAGCCGTTGTCTAAATAAGGGGCAACCAGTCTCATGAATGGCGGTTGGAAAGGGAATTGTTCAGGAAACGTAAGTCTGAAGTTGATAAATTTCGTGTCTGCCTGTTGCATCGATCGCCACAATTCAGACGTTTCATCAACTTTGAAAAGTCTTACGTCCCATTCATAAATATTGCTTTCATCCACCAGACAAACTTCAAACGGACATTCCTCTTTTTGAGATGATTTCATCATGACTTGTAGTTCCCGGAGCACCCTTCTTGTTCGTACCTTAACGAATAAAACGATATATACAGGAATCAGCATTTTTGAGTTCACCAATAATCCGTAAGGGAACCGGTTCATTTTGGTAATAAGCAGACGTAAGTAAATCGAGTAGTATCGACAAAGGTCGAATAAGAGTACTATATCGAACACATCGATTAATCCATTGCCACTTCCTGTTTCAGTTTAAAGCTAAGCATAAAAAAAACATTTGCTCTCATGATAAAAATAGGAAAAATCAGCATTTTATAGCGTGCTTTGCGCCTTACTCCCTCGAGGACGGAATAATATATTGACCGATGAACATTTAATATGATGGGAAATGCTGACAAAAAATCGAACTTTCCGCAGTTATAAACTTGTAATACATCATTTAGGTTATGTAGCACTCACGTTAGTCAAAGGCATTGATGTCGAAGTGGACAATTTTACAGTGTTGTCTGTAGGTAATGAATTGGCTGATGAATGTTTCCCTTCCTTGATTTTTGATTTAGAAATAACGGCACTTTTCAAATTTGCTGATTTCTCTGGTTCGCCTTTCACTTCTATTTCTTTGCGTGAATCCGTAGACATCTTTTCAGTGTTCGTGTTAAGAGACTGTTCAAGGTTGGGTGGACTTTCTGGACTTTTCGCACTAGCGATTTGGGGCACTGTCACCTCTTGTTCCGGACTGACCAAATCTGCGTTGACTTGCGGCGCAGAAGACGCTGCAGACGAGGTGGAATTCTGTAGTGATGCCGAACGTTTTCTGCTTCGCATTAGATAGCGAGTAACGCGCAATATAACGTTAGGCATCGTGCTACACCTACGCGATCGATTTAACGTAGACAAATACTGTGGGAAGACTGCGAAAAAAATAGAAATACTGATTAAATGTGCGCTAGTCGGAATTTATACTGAAAAAACTCGAATGCCAGATGTCGAGAAATGACCTCGCTGACTATCAAGGAACACTCCGAAGCAGCTTTCTTTGTTTATGATCATATATCTACATAAATATTCTAGTCCGTCTCAATTTTTTTGTCCAGTTTACTCTCTTATCTCCTGATGCTGAAACGGCAAGACGTTGTCAGGCCCTCTGAATTACGAAAAGACACGAAGGTCGCAAGTGTCGGAGTGCGCTATGAGATGAATCGTTCAAAGACCTTTGAGACTTTAAAATTCGATGAATCTATACTCTCTTGCGAAGTACCTAAACTTTCCAATTCCAACCCAGACACATCTGTCTGTCTACTAGAATTAGTGTATAAAGAATAAATAATAAAACTATCTTTTATTTACCTAAGCTACTGCTTTCATTAAGAGCTAATTCTACGCATATGGAATAATCCTACCCGTTACCAGTCATACGATACAATATACTCAAAAAGTATGCAAATAAATATTTTATCGTTAGTACAATATAAAGAGCAAATGAATGGATAAGCGTCTAGTTAGCGCGGCAAGTTTTGAATAGGGGACTGAAGCTTTGCTCTGCCTGTCTCTTCCTGCGCTAATTTCACACAATTGAAAGTTAGCGCCGGTTTATGAATGAGTCTGCCGATTGCCTTTGTGAATACAGAACGTAATGTACATCTAATCTAAAAAACGCGGCAAGCTCAAACACCAATACAATAGGAGCAATAAGTATGGCTAATGTAACGAATGCAACAAGCGCATGCATCATTTCATCCGTGCTTTGCAGAAACTGACAGCCTGTAAAGCACGCTGTCAGCACAAGGTACTCGCCAATACATCATGTGATTACTGACGCGAAAACTCAAACTGCAGAAAAAAGGCGATATTTCATAGTGAACGTAGTGCAGTTGTGTAAACCACGAATGAAATTATCGTTCTTGTTCTACAAGGACGTTCTAAATGTAATTTTCTATCAGTTTACGATTAGCTTTGTTTATATAATGGCTAATAAGTAACCAAATGGGCCGCAAGCTCCCGTTTCTCATAAGCATCGTAACTGCTATCTATTTCTAGTCTACGTTTCAGTTGCTACAGAAAGAATCTGCTGGTATATAAACCTTGTGTATCCATTGGGATAATCAACAGACTTCTTGTTGACGATGAGAATAAATAACATATACGTCATCCAAGCTGTTAATAAATATATTTACGGTAACTTTGTAGCTTTTTCTGGTTAACACTTTCCTGTCGAGCTGGTAGTAGACTGTCTGCATCCTAAAAGAAGGTAAATAAACATACCCGTGTTAGCTTATATAACCACGACTGGGTGAGAATCTATAACAGCTAGATTTTCCCTATTAATCAATATAGCTAACAGCTGTCTGAATCTGTTTCCAACAACTTACGTTCGCCCTATTCCAAGAAGTGCGACGGCACTTGTGAACTCACGCCATGTCAAACAAACAATAAAATGGTTCGTACCTCGACGATCGCTCAACGCAAAACAATACGGCTGTACAGCTACAAACCAGTAACAGAGGTAGTTTGTCAGATTACATTAACCGCAATCTTTGGAATGATTGTCAGATTCCACAAAAGAGTCAACTTGATGACAGCAAGCAGCAATCATTATCCACATTACTTAACAGGCTAGAGCCCGGGGCACTGCACCACACAAAAACAGGGTATTTTATTACCGATAACAGGCTCTTTAACAGAAGTCGATCGTATCGGAAACATCCATCCTGCTGCATAGAAATAAAACCTAGCCATCATATCATCTTTACCTAACACTGCAGAACCAATTCTTTTCTCCCGTTTACCTCTCTGTAACATACATACAGTGTGCTTTTGTCTTTCCATTAACAATTTTCGGAATCATTATAATTGCTCTTCTGTATGTACAAATACAGTTCTTTCATGGGGCACTGTTTAATTATAGATTTCTGTCGTGTCTTCCTTTCGTGAGCGGCGAGCAAAAAAACTGTCAAATATACAAGGGACAAAATATAGGGCACCGGACACAACAGTGGACTGACATTAAAACTACGTTCTCAGCAACAACGTTGTACCACTGTACGGTATTTTATATCGATCTATTCTGCAACAGCATCGTACACGAACACACTGAATTATGGAGATTAATTTGGTGCACGGTAATGCTATTTCTAGTTCTCAAATAACCTCTTGTTTTCTTTCTTCGATGAATTGTTTGCTCGCGATAATTCGAGGAGGTACAACACATACATAGAGCAAATTGTAATTACACAGTCGACGTTAATTACTATGGAGGATTACGAACGGCTTTTAAAAAAGCGATCATCTCCTCCTAGATATATGAATTAAATCGACTTATTCTGGGCCTGCAGCAAAACTGAGCCATCGAAATTGTCTCGATAACATTCTAACAGCTATTAACGAACATAACACCACCTGTTATTAACTTCTTCTTTTTTCTTTTCGAAGACTTGGCTAAGGACTTTGTTCCCACTAATTCATGTACTGCTGTGGAGGATTGTTTTTTAATAACACATCTAGCTACCTTAATTCGCACATCAAGACCTTGTGACATGTTCTACACTACCCGCACTTACTCATCGTGATTTCCTGATTAGATTTCAATCTTCGTATATTGGGAGCTTAACGTTGTACGACGATCACATTCTACCTTCGTAGCATCACGTCAATTCCCTTACGAGCTTATTTAGCAACACAATGAGATCGTGCAGGCGTCAAATTTCACGAATAATATACGCGTGGGTCATGCTGAACACTATTCAGGTAAGCAGCAGACAACAAAGTAATCATAGAGGTTTTCTATGAAACAGCTCCGGATGCGTATCACAAACTATTCAAATTACAGGCTGCGAATTGAAAACGCTTAGCCGTGCTATGACCTGATAATTAATCAATCGAAACAAGGCATGATCTTCGGGTGGATTGAACATTTCCAGAAAACCTTCGATATCCCGACATTTCTCGCAATGAGTGCTGAAACTTAGACACCGTATCTTATATACAGGTAGGTAGTATCGAGTCTAGACGCTATTGAACTGAAATAAGCTGCCAGTACTTGATTTGTTTTCACTCGTTCCGTAAGTTACCTGCCTAAGATAGACTTGAGGATGAGGACCACTAACAATAAACTGCAATCGTCGTATACACGACATTCGCTCAGTATTATCGCACATGACTGTTCTCCTAATAAAGGGCCTATTCCATTGCATTTGTTTCTTTCGGTCATCGATCTTAAGCCAACATCCCTTGGGATCGAATTTAACGGAAATGAACAGATTTACAAAATCCGAAAATCTTGAAATGACAAAACCGCTCGGGTTGAAGTCTTGGGGTCAACGATAATAATGATTAATAAATATTGACGTCATCTTCAATTACCTAGAAAAGCACGAATCGCGAAATTCGCTAACACGTATCACTGAATTTTCATGAATTGTAACATGACAGATGCATTTATCACATTGATCAGCATTTCACTTTTAAATGTTAGACTATTTTTGTCCAACAAAACGGTAAGCATTCCTGCTCTATATATCGCGCATGATGGGTGTCTACTGTAATTGGCTATTGTGTACTATCCGGATATTAGTTTTGATATTAGTTCAATATTACTCTCCTAAAGAAAATCGATGGACTTAATGTGGAATTAGCGTCCGATGTTGAGCATCAAGAATTAGTATGACGTTTGACGAACTGCTGGTTGTACTCTATTCTATAACGCAATTATATAAACTAGTACAACAACCAGTTCAGATAAAGTTCGGCCCAAACCAATCTACTTACCAAGTGATAATTCTTCCGAAAACCTCGTCTTCTCTTTTGCACGACTAGATGAATTCTGAATTCTACGTTCTGCGGTTAGGAAAAATTATATTCAAATATTGTAACTGCAAAATGCTCGATAGGATTTATTAAAGAATTAAATCTCAGCCTCCGTTCTCTTGCGATAAATAATTCTTGCTACGATAGCCACCACAAACAGCTAAACGATCGATACAGGCTACAATATAAAACTGGTTTCTTTGCTGGACATGTAATTCGAAAAAAAAATATATTGACTGAAGGCATCTCGAACCTGATAACATTTTCTGTGCAGAGTATCGTTTCAGATTACACGGAACCATGACATAGTTGATGCGCAGGAGACATATTTAGCTATCGAATATACACGTAGTGATTGAACTTTCGATGAGAACTTTCCACCGAAGACCTAAATTCGTGCAAATAGCCAACTGACCATTAATCGCTTCAAAATGCTCTCACTTGACGCATAATTAATGGCCTCAAAAAATAAAAACAACAAAATAACTTGCCTAACAGTAACTGAACACTAACGGTAACCTTTACAATGGATTTCAACTCTGACGAAATATGTCTGCAAACTTCTGAGTAAAACAATCCCCATTTTCCATCACGTTTGCTGCATTTTTTTACTCGAATCGAACAAGAAACGTTTGAATGTTAAAGTAACTTTCACACATGCCAAAATCGAGTCGTCAGAGGGGACTTCACTCTCTTCGGTTGCCTTTTTCTTCCGCGATTTTTTGCTACCAATTCCGCCAAGTGCGGATTTACACGACTCGCTAACACCGCCTGAAATATACAACGAGGACAAATTGAATGTGACAATGCCATTTCGAAACAAGCGTAGAAGGTTAACTTAACATTGCAAGGTTTATCCTTGTCTTTAGGAACTGAAACCGAGTACTGTCAATATAAAAACGACGTTTTATGACACCGATTCGCAGGACAGTTCGATTCTAAATATAGTAGCTTGGTTCAATCAATCCCCTGTTTTTCAAGAATTTACATAACCTCGCGGTATATGAAATTCAAGCACTCAGTATCTATCAGGCCATACATGTTCTTTCAATAAAAAATGTACTCTTTGATAAGCAAACACAGCGGAGAAAATATAAGTGGGCAATAGAGGTCAGTGGAAATGTCAAAACATAAACCAAAGCTCGCTGTTTTCCAATTCAATGAGGATTGCTGTGACATTTCCCATCAGGGTCTTAATATTAATGTGATCATTTCCTGTGTGAATAACACATTACTCTAACAATGCAGCAATGAAAGATGCAACTTGAATTACTAATGAAGCTACATATTTGAACAAACTACAAGTTAGAATTCCAAGCTTCCAAATATATAAATAAACTTTCTGTAAACTTTAAGTTTCAACTCCATCAGTAAGGACATTAAATCATTCGACATAGGTCTCTACAACAACTGCAACGAGCAGTTCTTTGTTGGTGGTTAATTATTATATTCAATATAACATTCAAACTAAATCGTCTTACTATTACCTGGTAGGCGCACTTTTATTTTACCGCTTTGACCAAACTTCCCCTCAATTGTGCCAACCTCTCCGGTGGAAAGAGTGACTTTAAGGTCGCGGAACAGCTCTATGTTCGTTTCTTTCTTCAACAAACCTCTACATATAACACTATGATCATCTTGTATCTACAAAAAGCAAAGTTTTTTTTTATTATACAAAACAATTGCCGTGAACGAAAGATTGAACAGAGGATCATACCCTTTCCACGCTCCCTTCTTTGAACTTGTTTTTAAATACTCTCAGATTAGGGAGAACGGTTTTTGCATAATGTTCATCCGTGATCGATTCCACAATACGGGCCTGGAATGCTAATCTGTTGTTTCAAAGGAAAGATTTAATACAGGAATACTCATATTATTACAAAAATTATAATCAGCTTTGCTTTATAATAATCCATATTAAGAAAGGGAAATAATCAATTTTACAATGTAATGACAATGAAGATGAAAGGGAAATAAGAGATGGAGAATGTGTAATCAGAAGAGCAGAAACGCAATTTAAATATTTCCATTTAAATCTTTCTACATTTTATTAACATCTGGTAATACCCAAAATACAGTCCATGCAAAACCACCTGCATTTGTTGGCATTGATGTCAGAGTCAAAACGCGAGCCGATGGCTAGACTGTTTCTGCGGCACGTGATTGGTTTTTCAAACTCGAGCAAAGCCCATTGTTCCATTGCTGATTCACTGAATTTAAACATATAAATGATATACAAAATATGATAAATGGTAATTGATTGGATTATTTGATATTTGAATAGTTTCAAGTGAGGTTATAGCATTTATAAATCACAGCTATTTGGATAGTTTCAAGTGAGGTTATGGTATTTATAAATCTCATGCTATTTGAATAGTTTCAAGTGAGGTTATGGTATTTATAAATCACATGCGGAAATTCCACAGATAGACTATGTATATTACGTGCTAATACATAAAGTGTGAGAAATTTATTATTCATATATCAGAATATTACATATAAACTATGTATAGATATGCACACTAAACTCGTGATAAAATGTTCTAGCCAATCGTCAAAGAAACACAACACTGGTTTACGGAGGTTCACTGTAACATAGTGAAACAGCACAGTTTCAAACTCCTACTAGGAATGGATTGTAGCAAAATGACGCTATTACCTTTTATATGCTTCTAATTTGTCCAGAAAGTCGTATTCCTTAGAAAAATCTAGTCCATCTTCCTTTTCTACTTTTGGCAAGACCCAAGAATCCTTTTTCATACTTGAACCTTTACTTTCAAACAGTAAAATTTTTGCCATGATTGTAGAATGCCCAATCGTCACATGGAACTTAGATTTAGTAGCAATGTCTCCAGAGAAATAGGGGATTCTTGAGACTTTAGCCACAGCAGCGAAAAGTGTGGGTAGGGCACCAGGACTACAGATAAGACCTCTTTCTAAGCACTTCGGGTCAAATTGGGTGACGCAGATGCCTGCCCTGTCACCTTGGCGGATTGTTTCGAAAGGTTTGTGGAACATTTGAATTGATTTTACTTTTTTTACCATCTACAAATATTGATGTTATGAGTATTAATGTTACTACAAATCACCTATGATAATAATAATGCAATGAATTATACCTGGAGAGATGAAATTTCCACATTATCATTAATAGACACCTGGCCGTTAAGGACTGTCCCGGTCATGACGGTTCCTTGTCCTCTTATGGAGAAGCAGTGGTCAACAGTTAATATGAACGGACCGCTAGAAGATCTTGAGGGAATATAGGTATGCTTCTTGATAGTCTGCAATTTAAATCTGAATTGAATTTGAAGGTAAACTACATACCAGGTTAATTTAAGTGAATTGATAAAAATACATTTATTAAAAGATCAATATTTAGAGCAGGATTCGATTCGTCCTTGGTCGTCGATTCTGAACCTCCGGGATTAGCGGCCACGCTCACTATGTCACATCCAGCAAATTTAGTCTTTTCCAATGTTTTGCGCATCCTTTTTGTCATTTTATCAATGTGTGCCTGTAATATATAGGGCATAATTGATATGTAATCCAATTAATTTTTGAAGACCTTCTACATAAGTTAAATAGCAGGTATGTATTTGATGTTCATGATTGAATTTATATGCATAAGTGAATAAATACTATCCGTAATATCTACCTAATATCACTCTACTTTTGAAACAGTAATGCATAATCTAATCTGACTTAGGCATATGCTAATTTTGCTCCACAAGGCATTTCCAAATCTATATTTAAATTCTCGAGGGAGGAATGTTCGGTGAATTTTTTTTTTTAAATTCAGTGAGACAGGTATATTTATGAAAATGTATAATCCCATATGACACGCTATTTCCATGAGCTTAGCTATTTTTAGTCTAACCGCTTATATTTTATTCACAGATGATGTGATCTACCTGTCTTTTCTCTTGAGAGATAAGATCAATCTTATTGAGCACAACAAGCAATTCTTGACAAATAATTTCTCCAATCACCAAACATTCTGCTGTTTGCGTTTGCATTCCTTTGACTGCGTCAATGACCAAGATCATGAGATCAATGATCTGCGCACCTGAAAATGAATTATGCAATAATAATAATTAATAGATGTTAGTGGTTTCATGCAATAGGATAAATGTGTGTCTACGATACTTTATTTATCGTGAAATGTATGAACATAGCCCTTCAGGCTCCATGCAACACATATCTAGGTAAAAATTCCACAAATATAAGTGAATAGGTCGGTCAATCAATTTATGCTGATCTGTTCACTTCAATAACCAACGCTTCGCTCCACTATCAAAAAACTTACCGCCGATAATGGTTCTAATTAAAGAAGCATGTCCGGGACAGTCCACAAGCGTATATTGCACGTTTTTTAAAGTGTCACTGGCAATATGGGATGGAGCTGCGGCAGTAAAAGAAGAAAAACCAAGATCCAATGTAATGCCACGCTCCCTGCAATACAAAAATTAGTGTTAGTAATACATAAAGTATGCTAACAGAAGGGAAATGTGTCGCAGTGTGAACAAAACTAATATTCGAAAGTCATTTTACTGTGGAACAGAGCCATGAAAAGTATGCCGACTCACCGACTTTGAGGGTTTTTATCGAACGCTGCTGTGGACGCTACGCTGCTCAAAGCTTTGGAAAGGGACGTTTTTCCACTGTCTACGTGCCCCAGCATTCCTATATTGAAATTCAGTGCAGTAGACATTTTGGTAAGAGTTAAAATCGATTCATTATTTACAGTATAAATGTTCGAAGACTAACTCATGTCTCTGTTCTCATGGACTTGTTTAGATTGTTATGCTTGAATGACTTTGTCACGTGGAATTCACGCTATTCACGGAGTAGTAAATACATTGACCATTTTGAAGAGATATGATAAAAACTGTTGATAATAAATAGTTACTTTCCATCTTAAAAAACTTTAAAATTTCATTATGATTGATCAATAATCTCAACATAAGTTGTGTGAATAGAAAGAATTCATTTATCCGTCTGACGAAAAATGTCATCGATAAGGTCACGACCCTTTTGTAGCTCGTTGGCATGGTTACACTAAGCGTCAAGCATAGCTTTTAATCTATTCATTTGGTTGCCACACAAACATTTAAAAGGCATCCGTACTGCTACCGGCGTAATTGTCATGAAAGTAGGGCGTTTATATAGATAGTTACTATGAAAGATACCAGTTATGTACCAATTTATCATCAGCGATCAGCTATCTTTACGCGTTTTGCTTTTGATATTCACGATTGATAAAATTACATTATGTATCTCTGCAGTTTTTGCTCTCGATTAAACGTGTGTAATCATGGCCACCGAGGTTTTATTGAAAGCGGAGCCCGCTCCGACCGGAGTTCCTGTACAGTCTCTCGGCATTAAGGAGCACACCATTCCCATCAACACGGGGGCCTACACTTCCTATGGTCAACCGACCAGTGGATTTCGTACTGCGAAATATACCCCCGAGGAATGGCATCAAAACAACTACTCCAAGTACTACCAATCCTTCACAGATCGTGATCATGCAGAACGCATTCAGCATGAGTCAAAAAAACTAGCAAATGAAACTGATGCTCTGACGAAAAGGTAGATCTTGAAGAATATTTATTTATTGGTATTGCTTTTCATGTTTATTTATTCTATGTTATAATATTATTATACTTTGATACTATTTGTCATTTTTCTGAATGACAAGTGGTATGATAACTTTAACTACAAAAATTATTTACCATGGCTGAAAAATGATGTTTGAATAAGTTTCACTAGAAAATTTCAAAACTTTACATTAGAACTCAAGCGGATGTTACGAAAAAGCTTGGGGAGAGGATACACGACATAAATTTCTGGAAGTTTGAGGTGCAGCGGGAAATTGATGACCTCATCGCCGAAACAGAGTTGCTTTTCTTGCAGAAGGTAAATATATTGTAATTATATTAGAATGCAATGCAGTATATTTTTTACATTAAATAAATAAGATTTTTCATGTTATTTAATACTGATCAAATATAAATGTTACAGCAAGATGTTTTAGTCAGGGATTTCATTGTAATTCTTAACAATTAGTGGTAAGGGTGCTAGAAAATCCCTGGTTTCACAATCTCACCGTATCATATATACGAGTCCTAGTTTTCTAATTGTTTGGAATCACAGGTACGGCTGGATAAAGCTCTCGACGCTACGGAAATACCGATGATGATTGCCACCGATAATTTGGAATGTAGAAGCAGAAGACAAGGACCTGATCTGGTCAAAGACAATGTTGAAATTCAGCTGCTCAAGGTAGTGTATAAATGGTGCTATATTGTCAACATGTATTAGGTATCTCATACCTGATACCTATGTTTTATAATATTAGGAAGTAGATCTTATCAAGTCAGTGCAAGACCTTCTGAAGAGAACAATTCTGCAGACGGAGAATCAAATCAGGTTAGTGGGCCATATCAATAATAACAGTAATGCTACATAAAAGATAATTTGCTGAGGTTATTTATATTAATGCAGGATGAATCGTGATGCCAAGCAAAACTTGGAACTGGACTGGAGTGACAAGCTTGACGCTCACAACATCGATGACAAGTGCGGGCGGTTGAACAACCAGTCCACTGACATCCAGTATCATCCAAATTCCGCAAAATTTGAAGACAAGTATACTGTTTACTTATTTTTTTGCCAGTTTTTCCCAAGCTGTGTGTCACCAAATTTTGATCTAAAAAATTCATGCCATATAGGGCTAAGTCTTTCTTGGATATGGATATTATGGATATCAATGCTGCTACAAAACAGACAATACAATAAAATTAGTAATTCTGGTTCTGAATTAGAGATGAAATTTGATAAAATGTACATGTTATTTTTCTTGGGAATGAATTTAATCACACTATCTCTTACATTGCACACTCGTTTGTAGCTCGTCCACCCCAGAGACTTGGGCTCAGTTTTCACACGACAACATTGTCCGTGCTGAGCGAGAGAGAATGGCATCGGTCAATCTGAGGTCCCTGATCGATAACGTATTGCATGACACATCAGACGACATGAGAGAACAGTGCAACTCTGTGAACGAGGCTTTTGCGAAGAGAGTCGAGGAAATGAATGATGCCAAGACCAAGCTGGAAAACCATCTGCAAAAGGTATAAGGACAGCTACAACATTATACAGTAGCATTAAAATACAATTAAATATAAAAGCAATACATCTAAATCTTTTCCAAGCTTAACATATATCCAAATAAATCTTTTCCAGGTGCTTATTGAGATTGGGAACCAAGAAAAGAACATAGCCAAGATGAAGTTGGCTATAAACGATAAGGAACCTCCGATGCAAGTTTCCCAAACGAGATTACATCACCGCACTTATAGACCAGCTGTCGAGCTGTGCCGGGATCCAGTACAATACAGGTAAATCATAGAAATACATAATTTCTGTATTATAATCTATAAATTGTTACTCAACTTATTTTCCTTTACCAAGACTTGTTTCTGAAGTCGGCGAAATTACCAACAGCATTGAACAGCTCAAAATGCGCCTTGCCGATGCCGAGAGATCGCTTCAGGACCTGATGGACACTCGCATGGCCCTGGAGAAAGAAATAGCGGTGAAGAGCAACAGCCTTTTCATTGACAGACAAAAATGCATGACTGTCCGGATCCGGTACCCGACCATCATTAAGTTGTCTGGTTATCAGTAATGTCTATCACATCTCTTTGATACTTGAATATATTTTTGAATTCTTAAACCCACCTTATATTATAGCTCAGAACTTCTGTATAATGTTTAATTCTGCACTTTGATTTAAAAAACTTACCAGGTCTACATATTTTGTGTGTGTAACGCTGCCAAAAACAGCTGCCCTTTCCTGCACTGCATTATAAATTTAAACCAGTTGGTCTGCTGATTTTCTAACTTTTGTATTTTGGGCTCTAAATGCATGAAGCCAAGCCATCCTGCAATTTCTGCAGAAAATATAATTTCTTGAGAAATAAGTGAGTCCTTTCAGAATATTTCTGCGTTGACTCAAGCTACCGATGTTTTTATTCGCTTATTTGCCTTATGTAATAATAGAAATGCTGTTTACAGTCATTCAAATCACACAACACGCGACAACATATTATTCCCAATCAGGAAAGCAGCATGCAGCTCAAAAATCAGGCAATGGCATCCGAAGAACTATTAGCTATTATCAAAAATTGTAAAACTTCCCCAACGGTAGACTTCTTCTACAGGATGAAATAACATTAATATGTGTTATGGCCTCGCACGAGGCAGTGAAAAAATCCAGCATGTGGCGGCTTACCGATAGCAACTGCCGTATTCTGCATATAGTTCGAGGGAAAAGATTGTTGTTTTATCTGGTATGATAAGCATATATACAGCAAAATTACTATTGGCCAGCGGGGAAAAAAGATTTCTGTTTCGAAATGGAAGAGTAGAGGCATTGTTAAGGTACTGCAAACGCAAAAAAACGTTTTCCAAATACAACTTGAATTAGTATGGAATAAGAAAAAAATGTCTCGCTGTGACCCTAACATGATTTGTTACCTAGCCTACCATCACACTGAAAAGGTTTTATGCCTTATATATATGTATATACCTTCCATGATTCTTTGACCGAATTACGGTCCGTTTCGAACCTACAAACGATTAAACTCATAAACAGACGTAAAGAATCTTTCTTTCACTTCAAACTCGCTTGAATGAAGTTAATCACAACCTAAACTATTATGGCAGGTTTTCTGGTTAATTATTTCAACCGTTAGCCACAAAAAGAGTAGCTAGCAAGTTCAGTCTTAACAAAAACTGTCTCAGTATCTAAAAGTTGACAAAAAAGAGTCTTCATGCAGTTCGAGATGAAAGAGGATAAATGCAGATATATGCATAGTAGCAGATTTTCTCACACGGACATGAGGTCGGTGCGCTTGTAGTAGAGCAGATATGCAGTCCTAGATGCAGTGTGTCGTACGACCTGTACAAAAATACATATGCTGTTAACAAAAAAGGTATGATTCAAAATACAAAACTGGCATAGTCTGTATATCAGTTACGCTCCAGATGTCTGTACACCTTATGCAGATCTTGTGTCTTCCTTACCTCATGCACATTTGTCGTTTTGATACACTGATCATCAATCCTCAGCCAGCAGCCAAGTCCGTCATGGTAAACGTCGGTGGTGTAATGACCACCTGTTGATTTCTTTCCGTGATGATATACAACTGACAACAACAAACAGAAAATTCAATAATACAACGACACTGGATTCCGGATAATTGAACCCCAGGTTTATTGGTGCAGACGCCTATCTGGGACGAGTCTTGTAAAACTTCCAGTATGTGAGTAAAATCTTTCTTGATAATTTGCGATACCAACACATACTATTTGGGTCAGTATACTGAACGTTGTAGGTGTAAATTATGATGATTGATATACAATCAATTAATAAGCATGTCAATTTATTTTTGATAAATTTCTCCATGACCGATGCTATAATTAAGTGAAAGTTATATATAGTACTGTGCATGATTCCTTTGAATAAATAACTATCTTCTACCATATTTACTGCCTACATGAATCTACATGCAGTGGAATTAATATTATATATTTCTATGGAAATTTTGCTTTGTTAGCAAATGAAACTTACCAGCAAAAAGCTTGTATGATCTTTTATCTTGAGCGATTTTCTTAGCTGGCTTGGAAAGCAATTCTAAAACACAAGTTTATATTCATTCTATGCATATAAGGTACTGCTGTGGAGGTATGACACATGCACTCGACCAGGCCATTGAATTCAATGCTTGCCGTATGTGCTTTTTCTCGTAGATGTGCCACTAGAGTCTAGACAACTGTATTGTTTTTTGAACGTCTCTATACCAATTCCAAACTTACCCTTTCCGATGACCAGATCTGTATGATATTGAATTTCCTTGTCTAACTTCATGGAGCCACCGGTTTTGTCATATATGAATCTTTTTAGATGAAGAATAAGAACAGGTGGCAGAGTTTCAAGAGTCTGTCTCCTGGTTGCATCAACCTATAAACAAGCACCAGTATAATACCTCCATCGTATTGACAATAACAGAGTTGGAGATTTGAGATCAATCTTTTAATTATCTATATACTTAAACTAGCAGAGAAGCCGGGCACTGCTTGGGTGAGCTTTTGAAGGAGTTAGTGGGAGCATAGAATAGTAATTTTTACCCGGTCGCAAGGGGTGTCAGAGCAAAATTTAATGATGTGGTTTCATATTTGCATGCAATAGGCTTGTTTAATTTGAAACTATGTCACTATTTTTTTACGGATTTTCTCCAAATTTTGGCCTAAGTACCAGATGCATCCCAATATAATGCAAGAACTAAGAAAACCGAGGTCCAAGGCTCGTTTCATATCCGGAGAAGTATCGAAGGCGAATAACATTGTTATTGAAAGAATAAAACAACAAACCTTTGCCTTTGTCTTTGAATTTGTGAAGTCATGAACGGACTCGGTTCGAGTCAGCGCCTCGAGTGCATCATTGACAGACCAAGTCTTCTGGTCATTGATGTCGAGAGGCAGCGTGAAGAAGGGTTCCAGGGTCGCGGATCCGCGCTGTCCGTCTTGATGTAAGTCTGAACGAAGTTCACCTCGGAAAACGTCTGAAACGGGCGTCCTGAAAATATTGTATGTAAACGTAAATTTGTTTAAATAATACAATTTGCCAGATGTTCCAAATATTATTAACAAATCCATATCCGGTGATGGGAGTCGCACTAGATCTTGTGAACAAGTTACTAAAAATACAAGAGTTTGCGGAATTGCTTCAAAAGTTTTTGCTTATCAGTAAATTCTTATAAATTTGTAACTAATCGCATCTCTGCCAAAACTAAGGAATAATGAAGTTCTAGCAATAATTTACTGTATGTACTTATTAGGAATATGTGTAAACTGGTAGAAAAAAGCATTTCATAAGGTTATGGTGTGAACAGCGGAAGCATGATATGGTGTGGTGAAAATGTTCTGGTAGGGATAGTCATTCATTTACCAAAGAAGATACACATTGCAAAGTACAACCTAATTCACTATCAAATACTTATTCTGTAACTATTCAAAAACAAATAACAAAAACACGTTCAACAAAACAAAATCAACTCTCAACAAATCAGAAGCAATGTGATAATCCTGTTCTGAAACTGACACATAGTATGAAAATATTTCACAAGTTTTGTTAAGTGTATATTTGCAAATGTTGCAAATTGTATCCAGAATTACTCATGCATGGATTGAGTAAATAAAGCACGCTATGTGGATATTTCATATAGGTATTGTCAACTCATTTTCTGGTGAGACAAGGCAATGAGCAAACAAAGGTGAATCACCAAATATAGGCGAGAGGATATTTAGTTAGACATTAGGTACTTTAAAATCTCGACCACGTGGCAGTGTTGCGTACACAGTCGAATGCAAACGACAAATTCACTTACTTGGGAACAAGCAATACTCTGAAATTAGACAATACAAGTACGCCATTGCCATTGCTTTACATATTATTCGAATATATAATTTATATTTATTTAAAAAAACTTTCGGCCAAAGAATTCCTAACCTGTATCGACAGGAATCTCAATGTCAGAGATTCCCAACTCAGCACAACAACCCTAGCCTCACATAGCCATGGATGTAGCAAAAATAAACATGACTGAAGCCCTGAAGGCACTTAGCATTCATTCTAGCACATGACACACTATGAGCTATGAGATATCTGTCATTCAGTTATATTTTGAAAGACTGAACTGAAAGAACTGAAATATCTCACTTGGATATGTCAGCTCTTCTTGTAACTGATCCTCGGTTCTTTCTCGTAGCGATAACTTCCTCCCACTGATCCTCCTGGTCCTGGGTAGATTCGTCCGATGGATCCTCATCATGAACCGGCACCTGAGCGATCAATTTGGTTAAATTCTGAATTCTGAACACTATCATAGACACCATATATAACCTCAACAACCTCGTATCCCAATTCGGTCTGCGAACTATTCAGAACAACGTCATCCTGGTTCGCATAGTTTTGAGACTTTGTATTGTAATGTTGACTCAGTTTGAGCATCTCTTCGTGTAGACCATTCAATACACAAGAAAGAAATTCCTCTGCATCCTCTTGTCTTCCCTTTGTACATAAGACAATTTTATAAGCTTTTAATAATGGAACACAAATGCTATAGTGAATTAACAAGAGTCCCTAAAGTGATATCGATTCCAATGGATCTATGGGAAAACCCAAGACGTCAATGATTACCGGAAGGGTGGATTTGGGGGGAGTATGGAATTGACTTGAACTGTAATTAAGGAGATAATTTCATTTATACTATATAAGAGGTACCAAGCGGTTCAAATTGACTCAATGTCAAGGGCCAACAATGCAAGTATCTGCCTCGACATCGTGATCGCTATTGATGTCCCTGTGGACATTCATTAGAGGACAGCTAGTATCATGTCTCAGGCTATAACAATACAAAATGCATTTCGTTGCAGTAAAGCCCGACATGGATATAAAGTCCTCAAAACTGGCTACTGTAGCGTAAACAATAAGATAATGTTTGGAAAAATTCAGCTGAAACTGGTTGTCGCTCAAATCAACGATTCTTAATTTTGTAAAATAAACTCACAGCACTGTTCTAATTGGATTTGTACAGTTGACAGATGTCTAGTTGGATATCTCGCTAAATAACTATTGATGACACCACTGCATTGGAATTTCTTAGGTGAATGTTTTATTAAAAAGAAATAGCTTACCATTTCAGATAGATTCGACTTGATTGTGGACAGCATTTTGTAAATATACTCAGGTTCGCATGGTGCGCCGTGTCCGATATCCTTAGCATTTCTCTGTATGTTTCGCTTTGGCAACGGTTTTAATTCTTTAACGAGACGAACACTGCGAAACAAATTAGGATATCTTGACGTGAATGCCTGCTGATACTAATTTATACAGTTATTACGATCGTTTGATAGCGTTTTAGACTCTGACAAATTCCATCTTTCAGATTGCGTTGCAAGAAAATTGTATTAGGTTAAACGCTTCAGCGCACGACTGCAAAAAAATTGAAAGAAACAGCAGTACTTACAAACTGTCTAATATCGGAGTAGAGGTAACTATGGTGTTGTCTGGAGACGCTTGTCGGGAAGGTAGAGACCTCATCAGGTGACAGAATGGAGAGCAAGTCAAAAGAGCTTGGAGGATCTTTAATCCAGGAATTGAGAAACAATAACCAGGGGACTGGATTCACCAAACTTATGGGGGTATGTTCATTTACTTGTTTGGAGGTAAAAAGATGTTACACCCATTTACATATATGTTATATGAGATGATATACACATTTCCTCATTAGGTCAACAATCCTTATATAAATGTGAGATACTTTATGCTTTACATCTACTGTAAATATTTAATAGAACATAACCACAAAAGGATACAGAGTTTATGTAGCACCAGTTACTGGAATTGATGAAGCCGTGCGGCATCAGTCCTGGCGATCGATAGACAAGCTCGTTGTGCATTATTTGATCTAAAAATAACACAACACATCGATGTCTACTTCAATTTCAAAACGGTTCAAATTAATTCATCATTTAGAATCAGCAGATCTGACATATTTCTCGGAATGATCGGGTAGTGGATCGATTGCTTTGTACCAATCGTTCATATTGGTTGGAGATATTGATTAAGAGGTTTCCAATATGACAAGTAAGTCTTAATTAAACAATCAATAAATCCATTGAGAAATCCATATCCAATCATCAATCCACCAAATTACTACACTGGTATGATATTTGCTACCGTTTAAATAATCAGTTACTACACGAAGATAGTAGGTCCTTCGCAGTGTACCATTTCAATGAGTGCAATATAATGCAATTGCATTGAAAACTACAAAATATTTTAACTGAATGAATAGACGATAAGTTCTTCTGTAATCTGAATTTGTTTGTTTATACCTTCTGCAAAAGAGATCGTAAATTCTTGGAAGAAAAAGGTGGGCATTAAAATAAAATAATGATATTAAAAAATTGGGAGACATCTAATTTGCCTTGTGAAAAATTCTATTCGGATTTGAAAAAACGCTATGAACTTATTGCTTCCTTAACGGAGGTATTGGTCATTGGTTCTCAACAGTGAGCTATATGCCAAATAATAAGTTATGTATCAAATAAACGACTACTGGCAACAATAGATATCCTACGAGTACACATTTGTTTCATTGAATTTTCGACGTATTATTCGATTTTTATATTGAAGAACTGGTTCTTGTGAGCTAAAACAAATACAACTGCCAACTCATAAATAAATAAATAGTTTAAAAAGCTTACCTTAATTAATCCCATTCCCTTACAGCCTATAGCCTTATTACCATCAAAGTTAATACTGAAGGATTATAGTATAAGTACCTGCAACTTGCTTTGAGAATGCGTCATCCTCAATACTAACGACCGTCGTGGAGATTGGCTGTTTCGGTGGCAAGCCGTTGCTCGTTGTGCTTTGTTTCTTTTTCGTTATGCTGTATATTTCTTTGGGAGGGGGGGCATCAACATTCTTCCCGCCTTCCACAAAGGGTGCCGGTTGACCCCGTTTGGCTGGCTGTGCAGACCCACCACTGAACAGGGATGCCCACGAACTTGGTTTTTCACCTGCTTTAGCGGGTTCGGAATCAGACAATTTATTTTTAATATCATTGTTTGCCTCCGAGTTCTCTTGAAGTTCAATGTTCTGTACACCGTTAAGAGTCTCTCGCTCTTCATCAACATTGGGCATAACTTGATTACCTAAATCCAACTCATGATTATCATGTCCTTGTATGCTCTCTGTCTCAGGATGACCGTTAACGAGCGGTTTGGTTTCTGATTGCGATGTCCTGCTTTCCCTTCCCTTATCAAAGTTTTCTGTTTGCTGATGTGCTTTGTCATTGGTAATTATTTCTTTTCTGCCTGTGTCTGCTTTCATTTCTAGCATACCAGGAGGTGCGGGAATATCTCTTGATTCGTCAGGGACGACCTGCTCTTCTGGAAAGCACATTATCGTGTTTTCGGCAGTGTTGTTGTACAAAGTTTTTGCCGGTATCCTGTTCAGGGCAGCAGGAAGGTTTTCCGATTTTTTCGATACCGAAGTATTGTTAGTCCAGTCCCCGGCCTCATTCTTTACGGGGTTATGATTTTCATCTTTAATTTCAGACGAAATATTGAGATCACCAACATAAAGTGACGAAGGTGATATGATGTCGGCATCGAGTTTCATGAATGCTGAAACCAAAAAAGAAAATAGAATTACAAGGACCCATTTGGGTGGTAATGTTTTATAACCGGGGCTGTGGAGTCGGCACCAGACTCCGGATCGTTAACTCATTATACCAGATACCTGGTATACCTCATACCAGAGACTACAACCACTCTAATTTTATTTAAACGATTATATAATTTCAATATTTAATCAAAACACACGACATACAAAGCATTTTATCACTGCCAACATAAATCATGCTACTTTATAGAACCCTATCCTGTTGAAGTTTGGAAATGGAAGCTGCCTTTTTTTATTAATCATTAGAGAAGTTACAAACATCGTTCAACATTAAATATACTATTGGTATATACTGAATATATACATATCTGGTTGTAGCAGACATTACTGGATTCTAAACCACATAAAATGATAGCTGATGTCTGCAGGAATGTGATGTGAAAAAAATAACAGCAATGGTTGTAGACGTATAACAATTCGCCATAAGAAAATGCGAGAGTTGTGAATATTTGTACCATATCATAACCCAAAAATTGCTGATTCCACAGTCACGGCCATTAGGCAGCTATCTGTAAACACTTTCCTGGACAAATACCGTAAGTTTTTCTTCCATCTTTATATCTTTAAGATCTCTCTACGTAGTAAGATTAGCAAACAAAATTAAGGAATCCCAAACACAAGGAATGGCAAATATTTGCAAACGTCTAATATGGATCTATCATATGCTTAAAAAGCAGAGAGATGAAACATATCGTCAAGAATAGAATAAAACTAACAAATGATTATAATATTTATGGCAGAGGTGTGTGAAATGTCAAGAGAAAGTAGCTAGTATTGCTCACCTGAAGTCTGAGGGGTCCATGAAAACGGTAGCTGAAATAAACCAAACTTGATCAATAAGAAGGAATTGTTTGAATTAATTTAAAAATAAATAGTATCTAAATTAAGAAAACTTAATTTACCAAAAACATTTTAGAAATCAACTACACGATTCATATCATATTTACAATCTCAAGATGGGCCTGAGGTTAGCTAAATAATTAAAATGCTCGAGTCCTTCAATATTGAGAGTAAACATTAATGAAAAGGAGTCGACACATAAATATTTTTGAGCATGAAAGGTGCACTTCATGTATTTAGGATACAATTCACAAGTTTCCTTAATGGATTATACCTTCAGAAATAGAAAATACTTTTTGAAGATGATTTATTTGGATTAGTACGATTTCAGGCTTGGGTTCGGAGTGACCATGCCACATTTAAGGTTTGGGTTGAGGGTGCTAGTTTAAAAAGCAATGGATTACTTTACTTTTAACATTTCAACAACATTATATATTTTACTTATTCTCAAAATAACCTAGTTAGGATTTGGTATGCACAGCCCATACAAAAAATTTCCCTTGGGTATTGATATATATGGATGACATCGACTAACAAGTATTGGTTTGGCTAGTTCCTCTAGTAGTTTTAGTATATTTTTTCAAAGGTGCATACAGAGATTTTCTATGCTAGGTTTCACAAGGGAACAAATTACTAAATCACTACTTTCAAGTATTGATCACCTTCTACATAAAATAACAATGTTAAAAAAGCAAACCTCCACCGACGAAGTCTGAAGTGTGAAGAGACTGTCGTCTGCTTCAGTGAAGTCCCCAAAATACTAGAAAATAATTTCCATACCATTAGGAAAATGATAACAGAGAGACTCAGAATTTAACCCAACACATAATGCGCAGCACTTACATGAGAAGCCATACGTTAGTTCACAACTGGTTTCTTTCCTTTCCAAAATTTACCGAATTAAGATAACATATTTGACTCTATTTGCTTCAGTTACAAATATTTTGCTGTACGAAAACATAGACAATATAAAATTTAACAATTTCCCTTTCCAGAGAAACAAAAAAACATTTGGTTTGCAATATGAAAAAAATGAACAAAGTATAGATCTATTTAAGATAGATCTTATTATCCTTTGAATAACTGACCAAAATAATGACAACGTGACTATGAATTGGATTCATCTATGGTTCTTTCATGATTAAGTTCACACAATTTCATCACAATGTTTATATAAATGGAAACCAATTATAACGATTCTAAAACATTACTTGATCAAAATTAAATTGCAATTTGCTATTGAAAATAAATAACAATGAATTTTAGCTAATTTTATCACGTTCACATTTAGTCAAGCATTTTTGAAACGCCGGAAGGAGGAATTAATCCCATTAAAATATGAATTTTCTACATTTTATTGTAGCAAGTACTAGTTTAGTAGTGTAGTCCCTCCATAAACCGGGTTAAGTTTGGTTAAGGTGAGATTAAAATTTAGAATTTTTCCTTCACTTTTTTTTATAGTGGCTAAGAAATGGAATATACATAACTAAAGGGGATACACAATAATGAAAGGAAATCCCTAAATATGTAAAAGCAGAAAGATTTACAACATTCAAATGTGACAACTACATCAATATCACTTCCATAAACATATATTTCAATAGTTACAAATACTTTCACTCGCCTAACGAAGCAATCCCACCACCCGCCTGCGCAACGCAATACATCGCCGGTTTGCGTGAATCACGGCGTGAATCCTGAAACGACGAGAAGAAAAAGGCGCTGTAGGCGGATGAAGACAAAACGAAAAAACTCCGTTGCACTACACAAAATCGATTACTCTTAACAGTATTGGAATAGGACCAATATAGAAGGTAAAAAAATAAATCTATGCATAGGAATTATGATTAATAGAGCAAGTGATTGCGTTTGTTCGTTCACACGTTGGTAGAACCATTGTCGATTTTCATCACCGTGCTTTTGCATGCACCAATGCACTCGCTGTCAAATGAGTTGTATCGGAAAATATACAAATACTTCACTTTACCTTATACAGTACTATGAACGTTCTATAATCTATATGGTTAAAGTAGGTTTATATACTTCTCGTGTATTCGCCACTCTATTCTGGGCCGATTGATTGTCTCCGGTAAATACTCCATTTGAAATTTATGTTTCACGTCTAGTAAGAATATAGTATATCCCTGCATTGATAGCCCGTCCATTATATTCCCCATATCATTGGAAATGAATTTAAAATCTAAAACCACTAGAGAGGTATTTAGATGGTATTCCGAGGGGTATTTAGATGGTCACCGAGGGGTGATGATTGATCCAAGAGGCTACTATAACCTCATTGAGAGTCACTATCATCGCTGCAGTGACCCTGGCCTAGTCGGTACCTTATTTATACAGCTGACTCGCCTGTGAGATGGTTATTGTATCTTGCTCAAGGACACTGAAATGGCTCAGACAAGTTTCGAAACAGCATGAAATGAGTATACTTGATGGTGCAAGAACGCCCACTGGCGGATAATGATTTACAGTTTTTGAGCACCAATACTCGCTGAAGTAAGCAACTGTTTCTTGCACAGAACTACATGTCAACAGAGAGCCAATAGTGTTAAAAGTAACCCGCGATGTCCGATTTCGGTTTGGTTGAGAAATGCTTGCTTGAAACACAAAACGAAGCAAGGGAAATTTATTGCAATGATTCCGTGCGAATCATTGACAGTGCCCCGACCTCATTCGAGTTTTATAAATATTGGGTATCTCGTAGTGTCCCATTCATTTTGAAAGGTGGTGTTTCGCATTGGTCAGCAGTGGGTAAATGGTCATCACAATACTTCAGGTGAGCAGCGAAAAACAAGGTAGATGTTGTCTTCTAGTAAATAGTAATAGCAGTTTAGTAGATCGCAATGGCGTAATAATTCGTGCAATTTCAGGGATTGCAATATAGCATATGTAACTTAATTATAACGATGGTCTTGAACTATTCTCAGAAAAACATTCCCTGATCGAAATGTTACTGTCACCGTTACACCAAACGGATATGCGGACGCCGTTGTGGACGACAAGTTCGTATTGCCTGAGGAACCTGAGATGGCTTTTTCGAAGTTCCTCGACATCATAGAAGGTAAAACAGACTCCACCGATGTGTTTTATATTCAAAAGCAGAACTCCAATTTGGTGACAGATTTTCCCAACCTGCTGAGCGACATTGAAGAGTTGCCTTGGGCAACAGAAGCTCTGGGTTCGAAACCAGACGCTGTTANTTTTTGGATGGGGCAGGGGAAAGCGATAACATCGTTACATAAAGACTTTTATGAGAATCTGTATGCAGTGATAGCAGGTGAAAAAACTTTTACTCTGCATCCACCGTGGGACAGACCGTTTATACCGTACAAAACATACACTCAGGGAAGATTCACTCACCAAGAAGGACGATGGGATATCTTGGATTGCAAGGATTCTAATCCCATCCCGTGGATAGCTGTCGATCCCCTAAAGCCAGATTATGAAAAGTATCCTATGTATCGTAATACAAAACCTGTGGTTTGCACTCTCACATCTGGGGATCTTTTATATCTTCCATCGTTGTGGTTTCATCACGTCACGCAGCGAGACGCAACTATCGCTGTCAATTTTTGGTATGACATGGAATTCGATGTAAAATATGGATTTTATCAAACTCTGAACAGATTGAGTACCAACGTCTTGAATAGATAGCAGTAGAAATTCAGTTGTTTGCTTTTTATTTCATTGTTTGTATCCTCGTCGTATGGCAGTAATTATCAGTAGCCATCTAGCAACTTTCAAATCATGCAAATCATATCACTTTGCATTCCGAATCATCTTTCGCAAATAAAATGCATAGAAAGATGTTTTCTGAGGTATTTCAGACAAGTGCTCCTACATCAAAAAGTTAAAGTTAGGAAAGATATTAGATGCCTCTCGGTTCCTAGACATACCGACAAATACCATATAGTAATCAACAAACTAAAATAGAGTGATCTACAGCTAAAAGCATAGAGTATATCATGTTACAAAAAATATCCCGAAAGGAAGGATCTAAGCATCAAATAAACAGTCTTGCACATTCTGACAAAGGATAACTAACTAGTCTATTTGACATCGCTTCACATATACTATACAGATTTTGAGCTTACATTTGTACATGGTCATATTGATATATATGAAAGGTTATGATGAAGGAATTTGTAGAAGATATCGTATGACATAAAAAGATAAATTAATACTACATTCAAGATAACCTAAAATCCTAGTGATAGAAAATCTCAAGGTCGAGTACGGAATTTCAAATAGGCTAATTTACAAGGCCTTCACACGCTCTTCGAGACCATTAAGTTGTCTCGTTATTTCATCGGGCAGGTCCTTGTTTACTTGCTCATCAAAATATTTTCTTATTTCAGAAATTTCTTTGATCCAAAATTCTTTAGGAAGGGTGAACAACCCAGTCATGTCCACTTGTTCCGACAGACCCCCTAGATCAATGGAGTTAGGAGATGGAATGTAGCCGACGGCCGATCGCATGGCATTCTCATTGCCGGATGTGCGCTCAAATATCCATTTGAGAACTCTTGAATTTTCTCCGAATCCAGGCCACATGAATTTGCCCTCATTGTTCTATAGTAGTATGGTAATAAATTAATATTATGTCACAGCTGAAGATTATTTATGGATACCAGAAGAGTACCCCGGCCCAGCCTTTATATTAAGCTTTTCGCTCGGTGCAAGAGAATTATCAGTAGTTTAGGGGGAAAAAAGAGTTTGCTTAGCGAGCGAGAGGACATAGAGAAAGGCAGACGGGACAACCTTATATATACATAGGTACTACTTCTTCAATAATAATCCTATTTAAAATTATTGATGTATATAAAATTCAAGTCGGCCAACCTTACGGAACCAATTGACATGGAAAATTTTTGGGAGGTCTCGGCCTTCTTTGTCCATGCTTAGCCAGTGACTGAGGTAGTTGCCGAAATTGTATCCGAAAAACGGCCTCATTGCGAACGGATCGTGCATTATTGCCTTACCTGAAGTGAAAATATAATGGATTTTGTTATAGCTGGGTGCTCCGCTAACTAAATACTGAAAAACTTTCAGAAACTAACCTTGATGTTCAGCAGCGGCAGTTGATTCTGATCTCATAGCAGCACCAATGAAGACACCATGTTTCCAGTCGAATGACTCGTAAACAAGAGGCACTCCTGTTCGTGAACGAATGCTGGTTGAGTGATAAGGCGACAACAAAAATAATGTTGGATAAATTAATTATACCTTGTGGCCTCCTTCCACCGAATATGATAGCATCAATGGGAACGCCGTCTGGATTCTCCCATTCGGGGTCAATTGATGGACACTGACTAGCAGGAGCACAGAATCTTGAATTGGGATGAGCTGCTGGTGTCTTGCTGTCTGTACAACAAAGCATC
>QXVX01008071.1:0-33838 GCA_013436065.1 Halocynthia aurantium
AAATTCTTGCGGACCGGATTTTTGGGAATGGTATTGTCTTCAAATTATTTCCATCCGCTTTTAAAGAATACATTGAATTCATTTGGTGTGAATGGAAGTATAAACAGCAAAGTACTCATAAAGTAATAGGCGGATGTCATATTATTTGGTATTCCAGTTTCAGCGTTCAAGGGTTACTGTTACGCATGAACGAAGCTAACACTACGGGCCCCGCACATTCGAAGGATAAAACCCGCAATCTGTCGGACAATACTAACACCTGCAGTATCATCTAAAATTCTAAATACTACAACATTGCTGTACCATCATACTAATTACCAATGTATCATGCTAGATGCCGCTGAAGCTGTGGCACTCGTCCTATCGATGATGTGCGACATTATAAACGTAAAACCACTGTGCCACTAGGCTCCCTAAAGGAGGAATTTAAAATTGCTGGGAGGAAATTAGCCCAAGGGGGAAATTGTGGAGGAATTTGGAAAATAGTTTCTAGGTTTGACGTTATCAGTGCTACGTGATGGTTTTCTAGAATCTGGATTTACCTACTAACTTCAAGTTGTAAGGACAAATGACTATTACTTTTTCAGCACGAGGCTCAAGGTTCTCGTTAAGGTTGTATGAAAATTTGTAAACATGTGGTTGATTTTTCGTTCTTTTGTTTGCTATAATGATCAAGCGTCTGGGGAGGAAATTGCTAGCGTTCCGGGTTGGTAAGGGAGGAATATGGAAAAAAACGTTGAGAACCTCTGCTCCATTCTATAGTATACTGTACAGTAATTCCTCAGCTATCGCGAGAGATACGTTCCAGAATCCAGAACCCCCCGCGAAGGTGAAAATCCGCGTAGTAGAAACCACATGTTTATTTAATTATTTGAATATATTCAAAAGTATTTTCAATCATTCACACACTCTTATTTAAACGTATTTTAAACCATCATAAATCATTCACACATTCTTATTAGAACTCCCGCTGTAAGTGGATTCGGAGTTTGAAGCCGCCACTTGCGATGAATACTATTTCCTACGAATTGTTTTGCAGCACTTTTCACGCTGAACAATGCATCGTCTATCGATCACAGAACTAACGGTGCAAAACGTTCGACTGTAATTCGAGTACGAACATCTGCAATAAAAAAACAGGCCGCATTGTCGTATTCAGTGACTTTATAACAGAGAGGAGAGCGGATAATATTGTCGGACGGGGTGCCAACTCAATATTTGCAGTTCCGTGTGTGTTAAGATTTTTTTCCCATTCAAAGATGATTTTAGCAAACTCACGTTACGACAAAGCTGAAGGATTTGTAAGGCAGCGCCTTTTTCAATAGAATTTATGTTCGTCAATGCATACTCTATTGTATATTTTGAATAACAGATTCCGAACAATAAATTCTCGACCAAATTAGGCCTCTACAATTCGGTCTACTCTGTCAGTACGTTACATAAGTGGGACTAAAACGCGCACGTGTTTTTTTCCAGCAGCTGTTAACAAAATCGGAAAAATGAAAAGAACCCTGCATTATGTTTTTAAAATTAGTAATAGAACCGAAACGGCTAAATTTTACCGTGATATTTTGGGTATGAAGGTGAGTGTTGCATCTTTAAATACGGATTAACGGCAGATACGATGTGATATGTGTTTTTGCAACGATGATTCAGGTCCTACGGCACGAAGAATTTGAGGAAGGATGCAAAGCGTCTTGTAACGGGTAATCACTAATAATCATGAAGATGAAAAACACATCAAATTCAATATTCAAGTTATTTGGTGATTTAAATTCTTCTCCTTACAGGCCATATGACGGGAAATGGAGCAAGACGATGGTTGGATATGGGCCTGAAAATTCTCACTTCGCATGTGAATTAACCTATAACTATGGCATTGGAGAATATAGTCTTGGAAATGATATTCTGGTAAAGTAATAGTTCGATTTAATTGTGCTTTAAGTGCTCTAATAGATTCTACTAGGAGCAAGTAGCATTACATTGTATTCTCATATATGAAGGGTCTTACAATAAACTCCAAACTAGCCATTGACAACTGCACAAAGCATAGTTGGCCTGTCAGCTCTTCCAAAGCCTGTGATCATATAGTTGCAGACCCCGGTGGATATAAATTCATGCTTACGAATGAGACAGCAACCCCTCAGAACACTGGTAAAGTATATTTTATTCAAAATGCTTGATTAAAAAAATTGGTAAATAATATAATTTCTCCTTTTCAGTTGTTAAAGTCTCCCTTGGATGCAGTAATTTGAGCAAATCAATTGGTAAGACTTCAACGCTGAGTGATCCGTTGCACAAGTGTTTTAATGCCATGCTCAAATACTAAATGTCGACTAAATATTTAGATTACTGGACCAATATATGTGGAATGAAGATATGCTCGCAGAGCAGTGACAGCGCCATATTGTGTTACGATGAAGCTCAAACCAAACTAGAACTTGTCAACCTTGGTACCAGCATTGATCACAAGACTGCCTTTGGAAGGACTGCTATTTCGTGCCCCCGTGAACAAGTAAACCCTATCTAATGACATTGTAACCGTGCATATATGATAGTGAGTTTGCAAATATTCCTGTAATTATCTTCCTAGCTGCCTACGATACAAGAAAAAGTAAAGCAGACGGGCGACACCATCCTTACTGAACTTGTCAGTCTTGACACGCCTGGAAAACCCACTGTGGAAGTGGTCATATTAGCGGACCCGGACGGTCATGAAATTTGCTTTGTAGGTGTCGAGGCATTCAGCCAGTTGTGCGAGGTAAAAAAATTTATCGGATAATTGCCTTCACTTCGCTAACATGAGATTAACAGTAAGTAATTCATGATTTCAAGCTCGATGAAAAAGCTGACAGTCTTCTGACAGAAGCGATGGCTGCGGACAAGAGCGATGAATGGTACAGCAAACATAAACGGGAAAAGAAGAGAGCCGAATAAATTAGACGTCCCAAATGAAATTATTTATTCTTTGTGAGAAAGCATGACCGAACAGAAGAGTTAAATTACATGCACTGCAATACAAATCTATATCCTGCATTGTTTGTATTTTTTCACCAAGTACTCGTGATAGAAGGCAACTAGACCAGATCCAAAACACTTCTCTAAGCAAACGAACAAAAAAATGCATACACAGTATGACAGTAACGATTAGACCACTCGTCTAACTTCGAAAAATCTCTTTAAATAGTATATTTGTCCCAATGTCATTGCGACCAGTACGAGGGACTCGAAAAACGCCCACAAAACCACTCTGGAATTGGTGTTGTCATTAACTAGAAAAGAAGAATTGATTATAACAGTTACTAGGATTGGGCGTTATATAATAATTGAGCGATTTCTATTCTTATCCTTTCAAAGAAATTATCTAGAACAGGGGTGGCCAACAAGTCTATCGCGATCGACCGGTCAATCGCGAGTAAATACGACACGGCTAGTGAAGCACAACAACATAACAAGTAACTTGATGACGTGTGCAACTTTCGGCGTCGATATCGCAAAAGTGCCGCCGATGTCAGAGATGAAATTGCACGCAGCGTGTGTTTTGTAAAGACCAAATAAAAAAAGAGGAAGGTGTTACATTCTCGCCCAAAGCGGCCTGTTGGTAATTGTGTGGTAAATACAAAGCCCGGTACAGTAACCGAGTCAAAGGAAAAAAGTTACGTTTTTGACCGGTCGATCGTGAGGTATTAAGAAATTTTCTAGTCGATCTCGAACTAGGTGAAGTTGGCCACCCCTGATCTACAGTGTCACTACAGATGAACAATAAAGCAGCCTTACTTGCTCGGTGAATTCTTTCCCTAACTTCCATGTATTCCTGTTCATGCTTTACGCCGGTCATCGCCACAGAGAGTTCATTGATCATGCCTTCAAGTTTGTTATGATGCTCAACTAAAATTTTAAAATGAAAATAATTTCCAATTAAATTTCCATGTACAACATGCGGAGACATATAAAAATTTTGCTCGAAATTTACCGTCCGATTCCGGGCTCTCCGATTTTGGAGAATCCCCGACTTCTATGCTGAACATAACGATCTTCGGGGTCATCGTTGACATTTTGTTGCTGAAACAGAATTTATAAGTTCCATCTTTATGGGCAGCGAAAGTGTATTTTCCATTCGATTCCTTCGAACCCTTGTAAATGCTTTCACCGTCGGGGCCAGTGACCTAGAATCACAGCAGTGAATAAGAACTTTACCTTACAATGTTAATACCAAGGGATTAGCCACTTGCTATTAGACCAGGGGTTCTTCAACTTTTTGGGCTGCGCCCCCATTAGATCTTTGAAAAAAATTCACGCCCCTATGCCATGGACCGCAGCTCCCCGCGGGCCACACAAATCCGGTTTGCGAGCTGCACTTGGCTCGCGGGCCGCAGGTTGCACACATCTGGGCTAAATGATCAGTGTAGGACTTCCATTGATAATAAAATATTCATTAATTTTTTTTTTTAAAAGCTTTTTTCCTTATTAGCATTCAACGCTTCCCAGCAAATCCTACACGCCCCCAAAAAAGGGCGCGCCCCCTAGTTTAAGAACCTCTGTATTAGACTGTTTGTCGTGTCGTGCATCTTATTGTTAGTTAAAAGTTACCTCAACATCAATATCTAGAAATCCACCTTCAGCCACTTCAAACATCAAACCAAGCTTCGTACCAGATGTAACGTGATCGAAGAAGCATTCTTCCGAATGGGCATCAACGGTAACAAAATAGGATTCGGTACATTTAACTGTTAGAATAACCAAGGCAACAATCGCTAGTAATTTCACCATTTTTCTTACAATTCCTGGAAAACACGACGTCGGTAACGTTATATAGTATATTGCATAACTGAATCGAAAGTTCTTAATGCTGTTGATGGCTTTCAATCTATTCCTTCCCACTTCCATATGTTCCCCAGCTGTATTTTTGACCAAACAGGAAATTTGACTGAGCGACACGTTTACAATACGGATAACGACAAAAGGAGTGATTCGGGGCATACACCATTGATAATAACAACCGCCAAAAGTAGAGATATCTCGTATACCTTATACGTGTTGACTTCAAGCATCAAAATGGCGATTTTGAAGATGTTTCCCTGGAGTTTGAAGTATAAAATTAAGCACCTATATTCATTGATACATAATCTAAACAATAGCATTCCAGATTATGCGACATAATATATACTTTCGATTCAAATAGGAAAAGCGACGACGCAAAGTTCTGATCGAGTGTATTGCTACATATGCGCTACCGTTGAGTGGATGTCTCTGTCTCTGAAAATCGTAATTTTGAAAGTGTTCCTTGGGTGCTTTGGTGATAGAATTTGATACATATATTCCTTGATATAAAAGCTATACAGTGATATATCAGGGTCCTCGAAAAAAGGCAATGAAAACTTCCTTAATCAGTAACTAATATTAGTATGAACAAGCGAACATTGTGAAGATAGTTAAGGTACCCACGACCACTACGATATAATAGTTAAAGAAATTGAAGAAGCCGCATGTACAAAAACTCATACGCTAGAGGGCAGTCTTAACCCAGACGGCAGCGTAGGAAACAGAGGGTCAATCTCGGGCGTTTCGCGTGTATGTATATGATTAGAATACAATAGGACTACAGTATCAATATTCAATTGGAGGAAGCGACTCTATACGCATTGGATTTGAGCTCGAAAGAAGGACAATCCAATTTACAACATATAACCTTTACCTGCTGTTGAAAACCCCTCCCCCCGACCTATTAATAAAACAAGATACGGATTTATTCAGTTTATTTGCTTAATTTAAGGTATAATGATTATTTATTTTTCTTAGCCCTACACAAGAAGTCATTGAAAATTGTCAATAAAATCTTAAAAACTTGCTTCAATAGGTGAAAAATAAACATGAAAATTGCGATCACAATAGCACATCACTTCTACCGAAAATAAAGCATACGGGGTCTCCTCCACGCCCGTGAAAAGATGCATTAAGCAAAGAATTTCACGTTTGGCGTTGGGTATAAATTTCGCTTCACTGCATCATCTCGTGCCTTTCGTTCAAGACAATTCTGAAAAACCTATTTTGGTCGGTCATATTTTGCTTGTATTGGAAATAACATTTTGCTGGAAGATTCTTATATTTCAATGTAGCAATTCAATATGGTGATTTACTCGGCAAAACGGCAGCATAAAACCCTTAGGATTTTGAAAAGAAATTTAATATAGAATCGTTATTTCCCTTGTTCGCGCCGTCTCTTCAATTGTTTTTTGTCTCAAAAACACGAAAATAAAGTTATATCACTAGTGCGAGATACAATACTACTTATCTACGGAATATTCATCAGCTTTTGTACCGTGTTCCGGCCTTTGGGGCCATTGGCTATTCTTCAAGCTGAACACTAGCCTATCTAGGAACTTTCCCGGGTAAATTTCACCTATCCAGGAACCTTCCCGTGTTAATTTATGCACAAGTAGCATTATAGTAAAAATTTTCATTGCATTCGCACGCGCTGTTCACGCGCATTTGTGTCATGTGAGCCAGTTGCTAAGCGTGTGTAATAAAACTTAGAAGATAGAGTCTCGAAAAAAAATAGATAGAAAACTTGTGTTGGGTGCGAACTCGTGACTAAAACTGTGTGTTGAAAGTAAAATTTTGGGCGTTTTCTCCATCTGGAAATTTCATGGCCGCATCGTAATCTGGCGGAGGGGAAGCAACCGCATCCGGATTTCCCATAGAGCTTTGTCCCTCTTTCACCGACAACGCGTAGATCCCCTTTCTTCCCTCTATTCTTTCCTTCATTTTGTTTTCTTTCACAAAATCTGGGTGATTTTTTCGCAGGTTGGGCGTTGTCACGAAATCCCACCTCTGAAAAACATGAACGCATTCGTCAGCTGAAAATCATGCCTGAAAATCGATGTTCTATTTCAAATATGATTTGAAAACGTACCTCCTTCAGGGTTCCAGGTGTAATCACGATTTTATAAATCGCATACCCAGGAATGAATACCATTGAACTCAGAGCAAGCATCCAACCAATACCTTCACCCCAAGCTGGATATTCGTATACGTTGTTGTACACCAAAGGTTTGAATTTGACCATTGAGTAAATAAACGTTCCCTAAAAAAAAAAGATTAATTACCAATTCATTACCTTGAATAAACTGAATTCATGGTTTATGGTTTTATAAAAACTGGAATTGTGCTACAAATACGCAGAACTCCCGCTGTTTCTCTGGAAATTGGTTCCATTAATCACGGATATTCAATGATAAAAATGGAAAATGTACCCTACTGAAAATTAAGAATATACTCTATAGTAGAACGGTTCTTTTTCATAGCGGGAGATGAGATCTTCTCCAAAATCCTATTAATTTCAAGTTTTATATGGAATACCACCCCCATACCATCATTTGAATGAACACTATGCTTATTTCAAAATGATGGAAATACACAATTACCTCGTGAACCTGTTTAATGAGCTGTCAATGTTATCAATGGTAATATACTTACTGTAGTTAACAACGGCGTAACTATCAGCCAAAGGTATTTGATAATTGGAATGGGGCGATAGTTAATCATCTCAGCGATTTTGTTCCACATTTTCTCAGCACCTGTGAGACGAAATTTGTAATCGGAGCGATTAGATCAGTGATACATACACAACAAACTAGCTAACTAGCTATTCATCAGGTTTCTAGTAAATCCTATTCTTACCGTAGACCCAAGCAATGCAGAAGGCTTCGAAGAACGCTACCCACAGCAGGCAGACACCGCTGGCAGCGTAATAGTCGAACATTTGAAACACGTACATTCCTCCCTATAGATAAACAATGAGTTTTAACGGAAGTTGAAAGCATATCAACAGATGGTAATCAGTTTCTTAGGGAGTATCCACAGCATTTTAACGAGTTCAAATGATTAGACACCGATATCTGTTGTTATTGAACGTTAGGAATGACGAGTGAGAGCTGATAGTGTGTTTACAAACGGAAAATAAATAATAAACAAAGGATCACGTTTTCATAAATACAGAAACAAAGCATTTTTCACTTTGATCACGATGTTATTCGTAACTTCCATGAAAAATATCGTTCACGACGCCATCACGTTTTTTAGAATAAAAAAACAATGATGTATTTACTTTGGACACGATGCAATTCATAACTGTCATGAACAATGCCGTTAACGAGGGGTTAGACCGGTTTGTGGCATGTACATATGCATACGCTTTTTAATCCGGCTTACTGTTTGTTGCGTGAACACAAAATCCACAGTAATGACATAATGTGACGAAAATATGACGTCAGAAAGCTGAAAACTAATCCAATCGTGATGTAATCTGAGTAAGGAGATATCTGTTGCTACTGCTATTGAAGATAAGAAAGATCATTTCTTACATTTGTCACCATAAACAATCCGATTAGATAAGATATGAGACAAACTATCGCAATGAAGATCTCTCTGTTGTGACCTCTGCGTAGAACCTTCGGGTACATATCCACGAAGGAGGTGACGAATCCTTCGACTTCAACAAACTGTTAAAAAAAACGGATAAAATTGAAACAATAAAGTAAATGAACACAGCCACTACACGGAAACGGGATCAATACTACCTAATTAATCTTATGCGAGGGAAAATTTAAAATATCAAAAATAGACGCCTTGACCGACTAATTCGTTTGACGACCAAGTCACTGGAACGGAACCTGGCCATACGCCAAATAAATCAGGTATTTTTGACGTAAGACACGTGTGCTAGCACGAATGAAAAGCAAGTAAATAAGGCAAAAATATGAATACCAAACAATATCAATTTGAGCATCCCTAACGGGTAAGGTTCCAAAATCCTATACTTTACGACTGCTCATATGACGCGGCAAGAGGAAATTTCTGCTGACTCACGATGGGTGCAGCTTGTCAACCTTTATTCAGACATATGTGCATCACTCATTGTGATTTGTTGCTTATTCACCACTTTGTGGTAGAAATATATTGCTGAAAAGGTCAAAAAGACCTGGTATATAAACTTTGATAAGGGAAAGCACGTATGTATCAATATTAAAAGTATTAAATCTTAAAATTAAAGTTAATTGCCCGTTTTATCACGTCGTTGGAACGTAAAATAAATCAGCAATATTTTACAACAAATATATCACTCTATTTGCCTGTTAAATGCATTTCACAATCGTGTTTACGCCAACTCTTTGTCAGGGTGTTTGATAAAACGAAGGGCTTCTTTACCTATGCTGTGTTACCACTCCATCTACAAAACAGGTAAAAAGTGGGCAATGGTCCAGTTTAAGAAATCGCAATTCCATGACCGAAAGAAACCAGTCTGGACCAGATTGGAAACGAGTTGATCCAGATCAGTCTGTTACTTGAGAAGCAAGTTATTTTCCCTTTCGACCGTATAATGTTACAGCAATAACAAGAAAGCAGTTACCAGTTCAAACTACTGCAAATAAATAGTTTTCTTTTTACCTGACTGTCGAGTCCAAGAAGCAAGAGCATAACGAAAAACAAAATAGCCCACAGCGTTGACGCTGGCATCATGGTGATAGCTTTCGGATAAGCAATGAACGCCAGACCGGGTCCTAAAATAAATGACAGAATGATTACTGACTGGTACATTGACTACTACCACTGAGCCAACAAACCACGGATACAAACTGCAACGGTATGATATTTATAGAGAGGTAAAAATGATATTGCTGTACCTGATTCAGCTACTTGTGATACATTGACTCCCTGCTCGTTAGCCATGAATCCAAGGACACTGAAAATTGCGAATCCACTGATAAAACTGGTACCAGAATTGACCAAGCTCAATATGATGCAGTCCTGATAATAATGAGATAAAAAATATTGGATGAATTGTTATGGCCTTTCGGGATACCAGGTAAGAAGATGATGTGCGTTCTACCGGTAAAAAATGACAACGTGTAGATATTTACTGGCTCTAAATGATAAGTTAACGAAGTCAAGTGCATTTGTGTGAATTTCCTGTTTTGGTAAATATAATTGCAATGAAATACAAATACAGTATTTGAATCGTATAATATTTACCATATAACAATTGTTGTGATATTTGTTGTAGCTTCCGAGAGATATCATAGCGCCGAGACATATGGCATAGGAAAAGAAGATTTGTGTCCCAGCATCAAGCCACACCTGGGAATAAAAAGAGTTAGAATGGCGATATACAAAGGCGTCGTGGGAAGCAAAGGTGTCCTAACTGAAACGTTCTCAAATTTCTTATTAACATAAAGAAATAGTTTTTTTCGAAGCCCTGACCTAATGTTGCAAAAATCCGAAAATGGAATTGAAGTCATTTTTATGACTTGAGTGAAATCGTTTTTTCGAGTTGCTGAGATTTCAATATCTGTCTGTCATTGCATAATCACAACAAGGAACAAAACTAGGCGCAGTCAAATCAGCTAAGCTGATATACAGACTGGAGTACAGGTACTGAAATTCAGTTACAGGCTAATTCAGTCAAATTATAAATGTCACTGCTTAATAGACCTTCAATTTGAATTTCCTCGTGCAGTGCTTGCCCGAACAGACAATCAATCATTGTGGTGAAATATAAATTCGTGGAAACTGAAATCTATTCGACAAGAATCAAGAATAGTCTTTTGAATGCTTTTACATAACGCATGCTGTTTCTCTTCCCGTAAAGATTGCGTGCTCATATTGTGAACTCCGAAGCTTACACGGAGACACCTAACAGCAGCAGCCCCGGCACAGGAAATGGTTAATCATCTAGTTTCATATTATCGAGAGATGCGCATTTGATGCCGAAGGCAAATATTCGAATCACTTAGGCGTTTACTAATAATATGCACTGTAGGTTCATCCACTTGTGGTTTGTGTTCACAGCAGATTTTTATCAAATCATTACTTCGAATCGAACGGCATGTAATCGTTTTCTTTTGTAATTGCTCCCACTTCGATATTGGTATTTGGTAAAAATCGATCTGACTAGGCGAAAACGATGCGGTTATTGAATTTGTTTCACGCCTGTTGCTTTCAAAATAATTGATAGCTGCAGTCAATATCTGATGGGATTCACAACAGTGTATACCAGGGGCGTAGCCAGGGGGGGTCAACAGTACAAACCTACCCACACAAAGTTGTCTGCTCAACCCACGCCTATTTCTACCAATCACAGAGCAAGGCAACGCTATCCCTATCACGTAGCAAGTTCAACAGAGTTTAACTCAGGTAACATTCGAAACAAGGTTTCCTTTAGATGACTACATTATAACCACCCACTTATAACTTAATAAAGATCCGTACTGCAGATCTGCAGTTCATATAAAAACACATGTAAAATGCCGAGATCTCACCTGTGGGTCGGCAAGTCGTGCCATGTCCGGAGTCAAATAAAACTTAATGCCATCGATGGCTCCTGGGAGTGTCACACCCCTAACCAGCAACACAATCAACATCAGGAATGGGAATGTCGCAGTGAAATAAACAACCTAAAAACATATAGCCAAATTAAATTGTATGTTATGAGATCCGTACACTTTATCTGTGTAGCACACTACAATTTGAGTAACAATGGAAGAAATTTAGATGAAATTAGATAGATTCACAACAGTAATTCGATTATGGTCGTCCCGTTATAACACTGGCGAGAAAAAAACGTGAAGAAAAAATTGGTTTCCTTCAACGTCTTTTTACTTAATGTTGCACTTTACAAGAACCTTACCAACGACGCTAAGTGGCGGTGTGCATATAGTTAAGAGGAAAATTTGTTATTAGCTATTCGCTGCACGACGTTTACGAAAACAACAGCTTTTATATCGCTTGAAAAGGTGAAAAATTACATCATACAAGATAATATTGGGAAGTAAAAAATTACTAGTTAAAACTAGTTAATGTAACGAGAGAAAAATAGATCGAATTTCAGCACGAACTGGTCGCGGAACAAGTCAAAACATCGCTAGCGAAAAACAAATTAATATTTTAAAATTCGGGTTTAACCGGCTCCTACTTGTCCACGAAAAACAAGCTCAGTGGTTGGTTGGTTAAGTCAATATTTGACGATTGCTTTCTTACTGCTTTTGTTTGTCAACAGTAGAATTTCACTCTATTTTGTTACTACGGAGTTGAATAACGATAATGAAGGGTTCAGCCGACGTTAGATGGACACGTGGGTATTTATTGACTTAACAGGTATTTAAATTTTGAAGGACGCTTTCAGGAGTTGAGGTTTGGTCAACACGGAGCTAAGCAAGGCCATATACGTCATATTGCATACATACTTTAGAATGAAAACATCTGACACACGAGCGGGAATCACGCAGACGTCATAAATCTGTTCACAATAACTTGACACAACTTTAATCAGCAAAACAACAATAATCCGTACTATTCATCCTTATGACGCCATACCATGATGGAGATACCCGGTAAATAAATCATTATTTATTGGTTATGTCGACTGGAAATGTCAACCTTATCTCCCAGAGAACATAGTAGTGGTAGTTACCTTCCCGGTGGATTTCACTCCCTTCCAGATACAGAAATAGCAAATAACCCAGGCCAGAAGAAGACAAAGAGCCAGTTCCCAACGGACGGTGCCTATGTCGTCCAAGCCAGTAGACAGTCCGAGTACTCTTCGTCTGATGCGCAAACCAATATTCGATTCACGGGGGATTTTCGGTGAAACGCGTTATCGTTTACAAGAGGAGATGGATGAAGGTACATGGATATTGAAAAGAGAAATATATATATTAGCTGTGTAATAAAAACTTGGTGGCGCTTTTTCTTCAACCGGGGAGACAATATCTATAACTACTGGGTACTTATGGCTTTACAAATCAATCGTGTGAAGCTAAAACAAAAGAATTATTGAAAAAATATTATTATTCGGTGTTATCTTCTTTGTTAACAGCAGCACAGAATTATCGGGTTCAATGCGATACGGGATTCAGCAGTTTCTTGTACACGTGCAGGGAAATTAGAATAGTATGAGCAAGGAACTGAGGGTTAAACGTTAAATATTATTATAAGGCTTCGTTTTCAGGGATAAGATTCAAATGCACTGGATGGAAGGGGGTTATTGGGAGAATATTAGAAATAATTACAGTTAAAATTAGGGGAGAAAAGGGGTGTTGTTATGGTCACAAATCATTTCAGTTTCAAACATATTTTTAGGACTTATGGACGTTTTTTTAATAAGCTTTTTTGAACTATAATTTACGATATTAGCATGGTGTTAACACGCAAATACTGACTCCCAAAATTCGGTCTCGGGGGTGGTGAAGTTCCCTTCGCATTGGGTGATGTTGCCATTGGCGTAGCTTGCCGTGGCCGGGGTGGTTGGGGCCATAGTCGTGGTGAAGTTGGTATAATTTCCATCTTCTTTGAAACGTTTAAAATCCGACACGCAGCATGGCGTGTTCCAATACTGATCGCACTTGGCCCATGGCAAATCCAATGTAAAGCTTTGGAACAGGTAGAACAACGCCCAGGCTAGTATAACTATGTAGTATATGTTGAGCAGGCTCACTATCACCATAGATGCATATCCAATTCCTGGAAACAATTCATCTCTTGTTTGAAATCTTATTACTGTACGTCCACAACATTGTAGTAAGCGGTAGTGTAGAATGTTTTTCTATTGGGGTGTTTTAAACTCCCATCTCCTTTTCGGCCACGCACACCAGCAGGGCGTACTGCTGCGTGACGACAAAATTCCGTCGGTACATCGACAGTATATCAGCAATCCAATATTCGTATAAACAATTATTGAACAACAAGGATGCACCAACGAAAGATCACCATAAAGGCGAAAGAAGAAAAAAACTAGAAATGCGAGGCAATTCCCATTTTATCTCTACGAATCCACAATACGCCCTAAAGCCAGTTGACAGTTTTAATCAGAAATTTTATCAAATTCACTTCCGTGTGACGAATAACCAATTTGGCAAAGAGTTTCAGTTCTACACGGGGTTTGAAGACAGTAAAGGATTTACGTTTTTGGGGAGAAAAAATGTGTGTTATAAATACATTCAGACATCTTCATTTAAGTTTAACATATAACCAATTACTTGAGATAGTTTAAGTTAAGGATGTTACCTTCAAATATAGACATTCAAATGGACTACAGAACATAGGTGGCAACGGATACACCGCTGTATGGTAAATGGGTTCATTACAATGACTTGTTCCGATAAGCTAAGTTATCAAATATTTAACAGGTATGAGGAATTTTTGAAGGTAATTATTTACATACAGTGAGGGAATAAAAAGTCAACAATTCATTGAGAGTTTTTTTTATACGCGACCGTTGATAATTATTAACAGAGTGTGAAATGGAGAATGTATGAATGGACGTTTCTCCAATTTCCGTATACCAGAGCGGTTGGAGCAAGAATTGTATAGTACTGTATTCAATTCAAGAGCTAGAGCGGCGGCCCAGGAAACTATGACATCATGGAAAAGTACGAAATCGAGAGAGGCATTTGCGAAATATTCCATCGCACAAATAAGGACCGTCTACTGAATTGAAACGCAATGCAAACTATACGTGTGAGCTAAAGCGCACTTGATGTGCATGGTTTAAAACCCAAAAACGATACAAAATTCTAATATTGAATGATTGGGCGCTATTTTTTATTTGGCTTAATTCTTTATTACATTCTTCGGGCGGCTCCATAAGACTCCAGCAAACATTGATATGATATATTTTATTACAGTACCATTGTCATACACAGTACATGTAGAATTTATTCAAGGGAGAGAAAAGATATTGTACACACAGGAATACGAAGTCGACTGTTTCTCAGTCAACAAACGGTCAACAAATAAAACTTACTAGCCAGAGGCAATTAATATATTAACCCTTTAGGCGCAGCAGATGTCCATGGTCGGCCTCACCTGTTTTGCCAACCCGACGTCCACCGCGCTTAATGGGTACACTCCCGAATTATCTAAATCTTCAAGTACTCCCAAGTTATCGCAGTTACCTCACGGTTGATAGAGATTATCATTACCATTGGGACCTTCCCACCCCGCCATCATTCGTCATCGCCAATCGTAAACACATAAACTGAACTCACCGGTAGCGATGGGAACCAATCTCCAACTCGTTATGCCTCCTTCGGACATATATTGACCGAGAGCGACCTCCAGGAAGAAGATCGGAATCCCTCCACCGATCATGAAGATAACGTATGGAATTAAAAACGCACCTTAAAATAAATTTATCATGTTACATTTTCTCACACAGATCAAGTCGGGAGTTGTGGGTATTTAATATAATATAAAACTGTTGGTGTCCCCAGACAGTTCTTGCATATTTGCCTCCATTCCATTCTAAATAAGCATAAGGCTAGAAATTTCAATACCGCAACAAAAAAAAACGATGCTATAGCCAGGGCTACCATTGATCTGGAACCAAAAATAAGTTGGGAAAACAATAAGATTTTCCTACCCAAATACACTGCGGTACACCTAGCATCGTCTCACGGCACACCAGTGTGCACGCGGAGTACTGATTAGGCTAAAATAACTTGTAAGTCGAGATGAAAAATTTGCATTTAAAATTGTTGAATTGCTGAAAATCAGGCAAAATAAGGACAAATCTTAGAAATAAAATGCTATAGCATATACTGGTGTTGTGTAAGGTAGAATATACCAATAGACCAAGTCGGCTATTGGACTAGGGTACGCCGGTCCATCGAACCGGCATATAACCTTGTTTCACGTGTGGAGACCGCGATTTTGCGCAGTATTTGGTTTATTTGCTAAACAATTACACGAATATATATATATATATTGAGACATATCAACATTTCTGTAAATTTGGCGGGCCGCAGATGAGTTTAGCCCACCGGTAGGTGAATGCAACCCCGGATCGTGCGAGAACATATTAGTGCTTCGGTAAGTGAAAAATGATATCTGCAGACGTGAGCTGCAGGCGATCAAATTTCCAATTTTTTAGGCGCGATAATATCATCGTGTTCCGTATATGATTTCGATCGATTGAATAATTAGGAAAGGAAATGAGGGCAAGTGTGAGTTTCACTCGAGTCACGACTGCGTAAATTTGCAGGACACTCCCTGCAGGCAGGTTGACTGACCTCTCATTTTGACATGCTCAATTAATTAAGTAAGCGATAAAAATAAAAAGTGTCCTAATTAATTAAATAATATTGCATTCGATCTGTTAAGTATCTTACTGAAGTTGTAACTGTATATAAGATTATTTTTTTATATGAAAAATCAGCAATTTCTTTATCTCAGCGGTAATGCAAAATTTTACATTAATAATTACTAACTATTTAAATATTATCTTATAAAAGAAGAAACTGTGTGTATGTTCGTGTGCGCGTAACTCCTAGGGTTTAACATTATTTTACATCAAAACTCTCCCAAATTCTTCTTACCAAAGTGTTTTAAAATCATTCAGCATAAACTATACTGTATACAACAAAAGAATCGTTAGGGGAATCTACAGAACATTTGTAGCTGAAGATATTCCAGATGATGTTAATTATTCTAAGCTGTTTGGTTTCTTACTGAATTTGATTAAATAAATTGAAAATCATGATACATTCCAATCCAATACAAATTTCACAAGGTTAATATAGACATTTACCTCCTCCATTCTTATAACACAGATAAGGAAATCTCCAAACATTTCCCAATCCAACGAAACCACCGGCAACAGATAGCAGAAAATCTGTTTTTCTGGCCCACTTCTCACGGGGAATCGGATCTCCGTCGGAAGAGTTGCTCGAGCATTCCGGATCGCTAGTGCTCGGAAGATTTGTAGAATCAACTTCGGTGCCCATGTTCATTGTTCCACTCTAGAAAATTGTTAATGCAATATCGTAAGCTACAAAATTGGCTTTATAAATACTCGGCTCTCTGCGGTGCTGCTGTTCAGAACTCAACCGACTGTTAAATGAAAGGTAATACCAACAAAACGAGCATTTTAAAACCCATTGCTCAACAAAAAGTTTAATTTTGTTTTTACTGTGAACCGTAATCCCCCTTAGGCAAGTGTAGCGTGAAAGAATGGCAAGGTAAACAGATCGTGAAATGATGAATCGTGCTGGTCTACTTTCACCAGAAATAGAATGATTTAACTACCTACATAAAAAACAATAGAAAAGGAAAAAAAAGTGATATGAAGCAGAAACGGCTTGTTCGTACCTCGGTATCTAACAGACGATCATGCTGCTCAGGAAATAAAGAGTCTTGTTTTTCAGAAGAGGAACAACGCATTCCACTGGAATCCTTGGTTGGTTTGATATTTGCACCTTTAGCCATTATGTTTCTTTCTTTTTCTTGTCACGATGACAAATATTAAAAAGTATTACAAGTTTTTTGGCCTGGAAAATGTAGAAAAAAAGCTGAATCCATCTTACATTCGACAATACACGGGCGACAGCCTGTCATCGCGCCCCACCCATGATAGATTGAAGCTATTCAACGCGGGGGTTAAAGGAATATATTTGAATTGAAATTATGAATATAGAAGGCTGGCAGGTAACTTATGCTTAAGAATACAAAAAAGCAAGAAAAAAGGCCGGATAAATTGAAATGTTAAAATTTTTAATTTCCTCCATGGCCTCCATTATAGTTAATCACCAGCCTTGTAACCACCAGCATGTACTCTCTCTCTCTCGCTGATGTGTAAGCTAAGTTAAGAACTAGCTAAGAATGATGCAGTTACCGCAAGTAATGAAATACCAGATTCTCAGCAGACAACGTCATCTACTCTGCCTTGTTACTATTTCTCAGTCAATTGGTAGCGCTGTTAAGAGTAACACTCGTTTAATAATGTCATATATCAAAGGACGGAACTTCAACAAATTATCGTATTCGGGACAAAACTTCTCGTAATCAGGACACCATCCTTTTCCAAACTTTTCTAACGACAGCCTCATACCACATTCAATTTTGAGCACTTGTTTTACACAGATAACAAAAAAGTGGTAGAGAATTGAAGAATCATGGGGTGATGCCAATCCGGATTCTCCTACACTAGCATACCAGGATAAATGTAACACGGTGGCAAATGTACTTCGGTTCCTATGCTTTTCGAACTAACAGAATCCATACCGCCTAACTTCCATATCCTAGGAACCAAAATAAAATCATATACAAGTCAATATATGAATTGGACTCTACTCATGATTCATTTATTATTTTAGGAAATCATGTGACGTGCCCAGCACAATGACTGCGAAGTACAATCGTTAAATGTACTGTACTGGAAAAATACCAGTACATGTACCCTCACTTAACTATCAGCATCCATTCCAACAGTCTGGTTGTGAAATATCTTTACTTATCGGTTTATTGTCACCCGACGGGTGAAAGTCCACGAGAGTATGAAAAGTATCGGTTTTATATCAAATGAGTTGTTTGAATAAGGAAATTCGTAAAGGTTTTATGGAAACACAATCTAACGATCATTGAATGTCAGCGGTCGTTAAAGGAGAAGGTCGTTAAGTGAGGAGTGTCTGTATATTCATATTTGGTAAATGTTTGTGATCACTGGGAAAAAATCAAAATAAAATGCAGAACCGGCGCCACCTTAACATCATACAGCGTCATCCATCAAAACGTACTCAGTCATGCGAAACCGCGCGCTTGCCAACCGACAACAATCCGCCTCGAATACCTTAGCTACCTCGAATAACTTCAGCTGACGAAATATGAACGATATTTTTTTAAATACAAATTTAAGTATTTTTCATCTAATATGGAAATAATGCTGCGTTGCATCTCTGCTCGATTTACTGCTAGGCAATGTTAGGAAATTTAGGTTAAGCAGTTAATGGATGGTCCGAAAGGACCAGTAGTTTTACCGGGGTATAAAAGAACAATATTTATTCAATAAATACATCACAAGCCTTACCGATCTATACCCTCAGAAATGCAGTACACTGCATTCTATATTATGGCCTACTATTGTTAGACGGTGGATGTGGTGATATTTGACGCGCCCATTTCGCAGCCCAATCGCACGTTTCTGTTAGTAACCAAATCCTCATCACCTCGCCGAACTGGCGATATTCAATTTCCATCCGACGCAATCTTCATGAAACTCAATACTGTACAGTGCTCTATAGTTATATAGTTACCATACACTGTAAACCATCTCTAATGCTATTCAGACTTCTGCCTACAAATTACATGTTCCCTAAATGAATAGTAATTTGTACGCTCGAATCATATCGATTGACAAAGTGATAAAAGCTAAATCTATTCTCCACGCATCACAGTCACAAGGCTGCTTATTCTGCTGTTTCCACTCAGGCGGTGCTAAATTAGTGGGATGCAGTTGTTCACACTTATGTAACAGCTTGTTCATATCATTACATTTTGAGTTATCACCAGAATATTATCCGCAATAATATAGGAAAAAAACCGTACAGTACTCATGATTGTGCTCGTACATACAAATATTATCATCACACCAACTTCGGTTACCAACGGGTTGCAACCGCACTGAACGAATATTTTAGAGAGCCTTTTCAGTCAACCGTGTAATTCCATACATATGACTCGGAGATATATTCACAAGTAAAATTCGTTCGATTTTACCAACACTAGTGTCTAAGTATATACTAACTCTAATGCAAAGGCCCAGGCACTCATGCAAAATAGCACGTAAATGTCATTGACGTCTATATGGATCGGTGGGAGGTCTGAACTACTTTCTGTCTTTCTACAAACAAAATTCTAGTATCGTAAAGTAAAGTAAATACAAACTGTATAAATAGTAGTAATCTACATGGATATAACATGTCTGGCATTTTACTCAAGGACATATTATGATTGTACAATAAAATTCTTTCTTTCCTTTCGACTCAACTTAAATAATTAGCTGTAGAACTTGTAGTACAGTAGCATCTAAATCGTACCCGGTATGCAGCTCTGGAATTTGTAATAAACAACATCTAGGAAGCGATAAGTTCATAGGCCGTAAGAGTTCTGACTAACAGTCGAAATGATTTATTCCCACGAGAACAAAAACCGCATATTAATTATTATCAATGCCACAAGATGCATATCAGGAATTTAGGTCATAGTTACAGTAGGTTGATGACTGATCTACTTCACTATTGGAATTACAATATGACTGTTACATGAGCAGGAAGTTTTAAAAAGGTGACTAAATTCAAAATAATATGACTTATATAAAATTGCTATTATTCATGTGGCCATCGACGTTTTAATAAATATACAACATCCATGAGGACAATTCAACTGTTTGTTTTTATCTGGGACCTTTCTCGATGATGAATGCCAGGTAAAAGGTGAATCATGAAATAATGTAACTCAACTGAACAGTACTTTACAAAAAAGACTCTACAGCTGCCCAATCCTATAACATTATAATTCGAATGTACTGTACTGTACAATAATATCATGAGATTAAACGAGAATATACTCCCTTTTTCTACTGAAAAATGCCGCCTGATCGTGCGATGTTCAACATTCACGAAGACGAGCAGCATCACATCAATTATTTATTTGTCCAACAACAAACTGACATTGAAACTACATCAACTATATCGCTCTTGGTCATCTTTCAGCTCAACCAAGTGCGAGTATTCACAAATACAGTGCAAATTGCGACTGACGTACCACACTCCACATTACTTAACGTGCTGTTCACGTGGTACAATAGTGAATCAAGATTAATATCACGTGGCCGGTATATCCTACGCTCCAACAGTCTTAATAGTGTTCGCCTATCAGGAAACATGAATTCAGTACTGAAAATAGCTGACAAAGAGAGAATTTTTCCAATGAGAACAACCGATACTAATAGGGAGGCGAGGGCATGGAATATATACCATGCTGCTCGGCTACTATGTACTATTGCTTACCCAAATAAATAAGACACTAGCCAGTGAAGATAAACGAATCTACAAATCTGTGAGCCCAATCCTACTCAAATGCTGAAAAAAAATTGACAAAACTGCGAAATCACCATTAACCACTAATGTGGCCGTGAAAATTATAAATAAACTACCTTATCCATCATATCTGCAACTAGGAATTCTTTAGTTGTCATGTGACATTAGCCAGTATTTGCTTGACACGATGCTTTTAAATCAGCGTAATGCGATACATTTGGTATATATAAGTAATCGATATGGACGAGGTAATATGAATGCAATGCAGTCACATATAATGAAAACACAAGAAGCTACATCAATTCCCTGTTCTAGATCGATATATTAGGCCTCCACCCGGAAGTATAATACAAATTTGTCACAATTCTTGGCACGATAAACAAGCCTATCAACAAGGAAGTAGATTGCAAAAAGATCTGTTAGTACATGACGATTGAAATATATATAAAATACTAAACTATAAACCTGCAGCAAGCAGTCTACGATAATCAGAATTACAAACATCAAATGAAGCAATTGCTAGTGCTATCCAGTAATTCAGTACTCTATTCTCAATTACAACTCAACAGCTTCGCAGCTGTGGTCGATATGGATGTATGCTATTCATTACAACGGCCATTTCCTGAATTCCAAAGCATAAAAAACTAGTACTATGATTGTACTGAAAGTACTAACAGTGAGCATGTATCTATCTTGCTTGGCCACGTATATGTTATGCTGACTACAGAGCCGCCTACGCGATGGAATAATCACAGGAAACTGCTCATAGAAGAAGGCGAATCAACGAAGGCATACACCAGTTCTCGCCTTTGCAAAAGATGTAGAATCCAAAGTGCGAAATAATAAGCATGTCTACCATGCATGGTACTCGTACCAAATACCGTACATCGACCGCAAGCACAGAACCATAACAACAGCACAGGCACAGAAACACTACTGCCTTTATTCTCTTCTTTCTACTAAGCTTTACAAGAACTATGTCAGCTGTCGGGAGACACTATGTCGTTATCACAATAATTCTTACGCAAATCCGATCACCGCTGGGTTGATTGGTAAAAACAATTTCTTCTCGATTATCTCCGAATAAAACACAATAATCTTTTGGGATCATTTTAATCCCACTTCAGTTTGATTGACTCAGTCATCACGACGTCTGTTCATTAATCGGTGAGTGGTTGCGTTTAATATTCAATAATATCAATCCAATTGAATGAGTCGGTCAACGCATCTGCTCCCATTGTTGATTAATCATTGAATTGTGTTGTGTTTAGATTACATGAAATTCATACGATACGAAGCAATGGTTTGATAAAAAACTCGGTAGAATACGGTAGTATAATCAGTAATATTGGCAGAATCAGCACTCGTGCCATGCGTGTATCACTGGTTATTCTTTAAGTTACTTGAACGACATGAACTAACTAAAATGCACGAATGGATGTAGCGTCATACTGCATCCTTCCTTCCATACACAAAAAGGTAGTTATATTGATATTGTTTTTTTCTTCCTGGACCTCCAAAAACCGCGACATTCTAATAACAACATTACATCAGCATCCATTTCGCCAATGCATTCATTTCATTCACTATTCAATTCAATTAATTACAGATTATGATCATATCTCATGGGCCTGCGTTCAGTTTAATTTTCCGTCCCATCCTAAGGCGATATGATATCAATAAATTCTCTTGATAAGTAAAGTCAGAGGTTTATTATGTCTCGTTCTATCTTGTAATTCATTCATTCACTGTCCTTTCCATCATCGTCTGTATTGTCTTGTTCGGGTTCTGGCTCCACTTCGGGAGTCGGCAATACTATTTCTTCAAAGTCTACGCTTGTACTTCGAACTGGAGACGTAAAGCTATCAATCAAGCGATGATTTACATGTGACATCACATTTTCCATGACGTCATCAGCTATGTTTTCCAACTAAAAGAATATTTTTTGCTCTTAAACTTATATGTACAAGACTCAAGCGAAAGTAGTGCTCCGGTACTCCATCTAGCGGTTGCTATTTACAGATTGATATTATGGAGAAGCAAATTATTCATCAACCCACACTGGTTGTTTCTTGGGCAATAACAACTTGATCCTCTTGATCTTCAGAGACTTCTACGTCTATCTGTGGTGCGTCCTGCACATAATCTTCTTGTTCTGGCTCTTCTGGGAGATCCTCGGGTCCCTATAATTCACGATATCAAATTAATACTCGGAGGAAACACCACCATGGACGAGAAACGAAACTAAATTATGGATATTTTTCAACCAAGTCCGATTTTTTGGTAGATTTTCTTTATCCAATACTTCTAAACAACATCAAGCACGCTTCAGTAAAATCTGGGAACCCTTGAATAAGAAATGGGGTCCGTTAGGTCTTTCGTTTACAGATGTCCAGTTGTTACTTCCTTGGGTTTTGGTAATCACGTCACATCGTTGGTACGCTCTGATAATCTGCATTACTTACTATTACCATGATTATTCTATGAAGAATGACATCATCGTCCTCATCATCCTCGTCATCTGAAAATCGTCCGTGATTTAGGAGCATATCTTCTTCCACTACGTAATCGAAATCTTCTTCTCCCTCCCACCCGTCTCCTGCAGCTCGAAAATCAGCGAGATTCGCAACAGCAGGGTCGGTCGAGTCATCTAAGTTATCTGCTAAGCTTGCATTGTTTTCGTTGGCTTCCTCTTCGTCAGCAGCTTCTGATGCAAAATACATCAGAGTAAGAACTATGGTCACGAATGCTGCTATCACACAGTGGCCCAAAACATCGACAGACATGTAATCTTGACCATAACGTGTTTGCTTCTTCATATACAACATGTTCAAAATGCTATTGTGAATTGCAACTTCAAGTGCTGCATACTACGAGTTATGTGAAAGGCCCTGGAAGTTGACGGCCTTAACAAACTCTATCTAGTTCAAAACTAGGTCTAAATTTCGAGCCTTTACTGGGTGGTATACCTAGCACCTAATTCTAACAGCTATCACCCTAGGAATCGTTAACTTTTTACTGTGACAACCTCTTTGCACTTCTGAATTCCGCTCTTCCACACTCTCCGAGTGCTCGACGGCACTACTACTTCTCCAGCGGAATCTATCTGAAATGCTACGTCTTCTTAAACTATCTGAATTTCTTTCCAGACTCGAAGACAACTTCAGCATGTAGTATGTGATCTGCCTGAAATATTTGAACATCAAGGCTGTATACTGTTCAGTCAGCTAAACTGGCAATTATAATAACTCGATAACTCTTAACTGCAGTAATTACGCTCGCTTTTTACAGCAGTACAATTACGAAGGCACAATAACCCATTGGTTCAAACTTAGGGCAGTGACAATTACAAGCTAAGGGCTATTTGACCTGTTGAACTTGATTTGACTAGGCTTCTCTTTAATATAACTGAAAATGATATACTGTAGCAACTTAACCCCAAGACCGCCTATGAGTTAAAATTATTTAAACGACATCTTACCAAGAAACCAAGAAGACAACAGCGACAATAAAGACAACTAAAACATCTTCATCTGCCTTTTCCCAATCCCCAGATGCCAAACGCAACAAGCAACTTCCGACTAGACTGAAAGCGGACGTTGGATGACATGCAATGTTATTTTCATCTTCGACATCACAACTTAAGAAAGACATTTTGTATTTTATGTTCACTTTCCCTTTTCTAGTGTAACTATAGTGCCCTCCCTACGTTGCCTCTGATCACACCATAGCTAACTAAACAAATCCTATAATCTATATTATCGTATTACACAGCGGGAAGAGCTAACTAACTTGCTATTTTCTCGAAACTAACAACTTTTAGCTATGTACCGCGCTTCTTTCCACTAGAAAACATTCTCTTGTGACCAATAATTCCTCCTATGACGAAATAATATGATAAGGGTTATAATTATTACACTAGGCAATCGTAAGATGTTTTCGGTAATCACTAAAAACTTTTAGCTCATTAACTTTTACTAACCTACACTACTATACTAGGCAAATAGGAAGCTTAAAACGGTAAAACAGTAAAACGGCATATGGTCAATTATGAGAATCATTACATGTTATTAGATAAAGATTAAATCGATATATCGGCATGACATTATCATATTTTAATCCAGCATAATGAGTCAATGGAAAAATACAGAAAATTTCCGGTTGCTATTCGTATTGGCTGATTCTCAATAATCGCATTGGTATTGCAGGTATTTAAGTATTCACAAATTCCTTTCAATCAGAATTTGACACAAACCATAACGAAGTCAGACTGCCTTAAGAGAAAATATTGTAACGAAACGTTCCTACTGAAGGTGTCGATTAGATTTCGATTTTATTTTGTTACTTCACAACTTTGCAAAATCAAATGAGATTTGTAAGAAACAATGACTTTCAGCCTTTCACTATACGAGCAAACACATCAAATCGTTTGTGTGTTTTATGATCAAACACAGCTGCCCCGAATGACGCGTTTTACGGTGTGAAGTGTAAGACTTATTGAACATTTAATGTGTGCCTTATTACTGAAGCAAATTGTATTTGCTAAATATCGTTCGAATATTTATGTGTCCAAATCTTAGTACGCAAGAAATAGAAAAAATTGTCGAAATGTCCAAAATTACAGCGTCCAATCAGTTTTTGCATACAGTTATTGTCGTATATATCACTTTTGCTGTAGCTGCAGTGTACAAATTGTGTTTCTATTACTTATTGCTACATGGTAGATCAAAGTACACTAGTATAAATATTACATGTTGTTTTGGACTGAAATCGAGTCACAGCCGTCACGTGACTATGACGTAAATGGAGGCATCCTGTTTGTATTGACTGTTGCTATGAGCCTACGCCGGATACAATATATTCGGAGCACATAGACGGCCAGTATAGTCATTCAATCTTCTTCGTTGGCTGTAGGCCATCACGCGTATATTGAAACGGCACAGCTGGTAATATATATACATAAACATTGTACAATAGTTAATATTCGATCATGCTGCAAAATCATTAAGCTACGGAATCGTTATAATGCACGGGAACAACCGCCTCGGTACGTCTGTCTTCGGTACCGGATTTGCCGTTTTCAGCGACCATTTTCCCCTCACAAGAGGCGCCAGAATCGCTCTCGGCTGCGATGGCGTACTTGCCGCGTCGTCGAAGGCGAGTGTGAACCAGAACTATTACGACAATGATGAAAACAAACACGATAGCCACCGAGATCAAACATATGATAAGTATTAATGTCGAAAAATCCGCTATTCTCGCTGCCTCTCTGTCTGATACAGATCCGTTAGCTGTCGCTGTTTCATTTTCGTCAGCTGGGATGTCGTCCGCTAGCGTAGTGAGCGAAACGAACGAAATTTCTTCGGTAATCGGTGAAGGAGGGATTGGTGAACGCGTAGACGGTTTAGATTTTACTTCCGGGAGACCTTCCGTGAAAACTGGTAACTTTGGTTCCGAAGTGAAAACAGATGTATCTCGCGGTCCACTGGAAATTTCATAGTCTGAAATAGTAGTTGGTAATTTCCGGGGCATGGCGGTTGTTTTATCTCGGGAGGTTGAAAATTCACGCTGTTCTGCGGTCGAGCTTACTGTAGTTACTGCGTCAGCGCTGAATATAAACGGTTCTGTTGTGATTACAATATCATAAACTTTGTCCACACTCGTTGAAGTAATGTAATCTTGAGTGAGCTGAATGTCTTTCGTGTCTTTCGGAAACGAGGTGGTTTCATCTGTTTCTAAATCGAAATCAACACTTTCTCTGGTCGTAGATAGAACAATCTTGACAGTTTCCTTAGGTTGTTGTTCTGTGGCTGGTGCAAACGTGAATAATATCGTCGCTGCTGGAAAAACTGCCTGGGTAACTGGGACAACGTCTTCCTTGACTGTAGTTGTTGGTTCAATGGTATTATACTTCATTGTACTATGGTATCGCTTAGTATGGCTTAACGGCTCGGTGATAGCTTCTGTCGCCTTCGCCTTTTCAACCACTGTGGATTTTTTAAGATCATTTTCTTCATTCACATCCACACTCAATTGGTCTTCTTCCAAATCTTTCCCTCCCGTTGACATAGAAACAGTTGACGTCATTGCATCTAGTGGTTCCTTTTTAATTTCTCGTTCCGGTTCAGTAACCGCGTCGTCTGCCCGTTCACTTTCAGTAACTTCGGAAACTACGGTCGTTGTTGATGGAAATATCGGCATGGATTCCGGTACGTTTTCTTCGTACTCTTCATAGAAGTATTCATATTCATTCTTGTACTCCGTTTCAGGAGAAATGTCCAAAAAACGAAAAATCTCTTCATTTTCCTCCAATTCTGGGTCTTCATCGGTGGAACTCTCGCTCGTATTATCTTTCTGGATGCCACCAGGGCGAGATAGGATATCAAAGGAAGGTGGCTGGCGTCTATCTGGCTCCTCATACTCGATTTCCACGGACAGTTTCGGTTTTCTTTCCGGCTTTAAATTGGAATCAAACGATGCATCCAGGTTATCTTCGTCATCCTCAATCTCGAATTTCTTCATCGGATCGTTGATGTAAGAATTCGATTTATCATTGTAGCCAGAAAATTCTTCTGAGGCTTCGTCGTCTGGAGGAAGGAGTGAAATATAATCGTAGCCTTGCTCTCCATCGAACCTCTTTTCTTTCAGGGTACCTCAAAAAGAAAACGGAAAAGATTATTCTACGCCGTGGAAAGTGCTATTCGAAGTAAAACGACGTTAATCGAAACCAATTTCACCATTTGTTTTCTGCGTTTTGCGAATATTATAACCGGGATAAATCAGGCATAAATTTTGCAAGGTAAAAATTGAACGGAGCAAGTCTAAACAACACTTAATCCAAATCCTAATCCTAACAATAACTACCATGGTACTCTACCAGTAACACCCGCTGTGCGCTTTCCTGTGGTATTGTTTATTGTTATATGTTATTTCGATTATCGTACATTTACGTTTAGTTATTCATTTTTCTCTTATCAACGTTGTAACAAAACGATCTTGAAACCCTATGAATGAATTTAGAAAACTGCTATTCGTCGTCTGTTTAGTGGAACAGTTCTAAGTTGAGTTCTCGGAAACTGCGATTTGTGAAACTTACAATAATTTGACAAGCACCCCATATTATCGATTTAAAAATTCCTTGAGAACAAACCTCCCCTTTATGAATGCAACCGGAGGAAAATTTCATTTTTGGATTGATCAAGGCCAAACTGTGAAGGTGCAGGTGCGTATGAAGGTGCATGGCTAGCAAGGCAATTTTATGGGAGTGTGTTTTTATAAGAATCGATATAGTTGTTTTGTGCAGTGCAGCGAATAAATATTTCAAGAAAACAACCGCACTGTGGTTCGAGATAAGACGATGTCTGAGTGTGAGAGAGGGAGGGAGACGAAAATAAAAATAATCAAATGCTAAACAACTGCTATGAATTGAAAATTCATTTCGACTTCTCGATATCAACGAACTTAGGAAAGAGAATTGGATGCATACAAAGATAAATTGTTTTTGTTGGCATGGGGCATGGACAGATGCTGTTGATAGATGGATATATGCCAAGATTAATTAAAACTATCCTAATCCAGCTTGCGCAGCTTGGGCGGTGCGATTGGTTTTATGACAAATTGACAGTTTATACCGTCATCAACCTGCAATCGACGCCTATAAGCGAAGTGTAATTTAGATGTCATTAGCAATGATGTTTGATGTATAAATTTTATTGACACAGCAACCAAGATGGTCTCCTATATACACAACACCTCATCACTATCTCCATTGATTACGTCACAATTATGACGTAATATAAATCAGATGGCCGGGCTATAGGGAAAAATATTTTTGATTACAATAATATTTTATGAAATTCGATGAACTGTCGAATTTTATCGCATTTCACTCGAAATTCTATGTTATACCTGTATGAATCTATAATCTGATGTACTATACAAATTATATAAGTAGGCACTCACCTTCACAATGTATTGAAGTTAACCACAAACACAAGAAGATTGCCTTGGCTGTAGAATATCCATACCCACGTTGTTTTTCACACATTTCAGACGATGACTTTACCACAAAGATACACTGTTCAATACAAGAAATAACCTCATTATTGCCATCATTTAAATACAATTTAAAAGAAACATAGCAATACGTGGGAACATCCTCTGTGTCCTATAGATATTCTTGACCTTACACCCAGACCTAAACCTTTCTTTCACAAGCTCTGCTAAAGAATACTGTTCCAATGTGCTGCAGTACAATAATATAACGCTATATAACCTATACCCATGATTCAGAAGAAATATAATAGTTGAGAATGATACAATGTTCTCCTGGCAGTCTATAGATACCCTAATTTCCTGTAATTAGCGCCACTAGTACCAGTAGGATCGAAATGCTATTTAACTTGGCAGCTGCTTCAGCATGGGAACTGCTAAAATTTTAACTAAGCTTTCACTGTTGGACTGCTTGTCTTCTTGTTTCCCTCTGGGATTATATGCGGTTGGTTTAAGTTCTTTCACACGAGGGTATACAGCCTTCCCCCGGCGACGGCAAGTCATCTATAAATTGAAATATAACTAGCATTTAACCCTCTAAATGGAAAATCGATGACAGCAGTGAAGATTGAATAGCCCACTGTGCTCAGCCGATGTCTAGCGAGACGCTGCAGAGTTAATTGAATGCAATTATTTCTTAACAAACGTAATAAATAATAGGTGGTGAGGGATTGTTAACAAAATAAAAACTCTCGATTCGCATTTGATGAAATAATAATGATGTAATCTTAGATTCGGGAGAGGATGACCAACAGAGTATTGTTGGTCAGATTAATATTATTACAGCAGTGCACAGTACTTTAATTGTAAGTTCGTATAACGAAGAATCTGCGTAGCATTCAAATTTAGATAATGCGAATAAAAGACAAGGCAGACATATGATACAGCAGATCTACACAATGACATCTCTTGCATTTGATATTACAGAATATTTTAGTATAGCAACAATGAAGACGAGGCGTTTTACTGGATTCTGAACTTCACGTTAGGAATAGTTCTCTGCACTGGAATGAAAAACTATACTTAGGCTCTATAACACAATACAAGAACTTAGTAAATTATGGATAACTTTCACAAACCTTTCTGAATACGCAACTGAAATGAACAAACATACAAATAAGACATAACTATAGCAAGTAGAAAACTGAAGACACTACGTAACAACCCTTTATGAAGTCTAATTTTTTCGCAGTGGCTGATGATGACACTGCACACTGCTGCTCGAACCACGTTTCTCCTAGAGAGCTAAAAGCGAGAATGACACAACCATACTCAAAATCCGCAATCTAATAATCATTGTTTCATTTTCTTCTTAATATCGTATCGACACCAACAGCAAACACTCAATTTGTCATCAAAGTCGAGCTACCCTCACTTCTCGGTAATAAAACATACGTGTACCAAAAACTAGCATTGTTCATCGACTCTGACCTAATTTTCCGACATCTTCTGAAGGAATACCGAACTATTGGAATACCAGTTAAACAATGACATCGATAGTCGTTCTCTGCAACATACATTCATCATTTAATTTTAGCCCATCACGCTGTGCAAGTCATTATACCGAGGTAATAACTTTATTGCTAAGCTTTCACGGAATTGGTGCCTGTTGCTGTTGTATAGAATAGTTCTAAAAACTAAATATTTCTCTCTTTGGAGTGGTCGTCTGCTGTTCGAATTTCGGAAGCGTCTCGAACCGAGATCGAAAATATCGACTCATTTTACTCCGAGAGCATCGCTTATTCTGCCACGCTAAATCGCCCTTTTTGACTTTGAACGCTAGATGAAATAATAATCAAAGTATTATTGAAAATAGAAATTGAGAACCCAAGAGAATTGAGTATTTTTAACCCGTTTCCAACTATACCTCGTTAGCAATACATATCCATATGAGATCAAAATGAATAATGGAAAAAAGCGGAATGGGAAAAAGAGTAAGAGTAACTTCAACCATGCAAAGAGAAGGTTCTTCCTTGTAGTGTTCCCTTGCGAATCACCATTTATTGAAACCAATAACTCAAGAGTAAGACAAAACGTAGTATATCTTCACACGAAGTTAATAAGAAGCCAAAATTGCCGCTACAAAGTTCATTTGCAGCGTACGAAATAAACACAAGCAGTTGATAGCTATGCGCCCAGCAGGAGAGCAGAAAACTATCAGGAACGTAATAACTAAATAATGCATGGAGTATTGGTCCTGGAAAATCAATTTGTATTAAATTACCGAACTATGGCGAACAAAGAGACGAAAAGAAAAACTTCCAGAGAAGTTTTAGGTTGTCCCTTTTTGTCGTGTCAATTCCAGTAGAGGTAAATTTGTTTAAACGAAAGTTGTGATAAAGACAATAGTTACGTGGCTATAGGTCAAAGTTTAAACTCGATCAATTTGTGAATCTTCAGAACGCCGACCGGCTAGTGACCTGTTTCAACCTTGACTAGTTCGTGCAGGTCTAGATCATGTAGGTCTAGTCTAGAGACTCTAGAAACTAGATCATGCAACCCGACCGTGTAGGTCGAATTTCCCATGTTAACTGCTATTTAAGTCATAATTGATAGTAATAAGACAATGAAACACCACGAAAATCACCTACGTCCACGCCTTAAGAGGATTCGAGATTATCCCAATCCCGTAAGACAACATACGGAACTTCGAGGGATACGGTAAATATATAATATATGTATACGTGATTGCCGAATTCTCGATGGTTTTAAGGGATTCAAATCCGAACGTGGTGAGGAATCGCCTTCAACTCGATGTCAGCGCTTCCTACACGTTTGCCAGTAAAGCTTAGTCGGAAAGTTGTCTGATGGTTGCCATCTAGCGGATATCGGATTTCGAAACTTCAAAACGTTCGACTACGAAATTTACTATTTCAATGGATGGTGGCAGAAACTAACGTTGTATTATATAAGTTCGATTCTCACTTGTTTGCTCGACAAATATCGGTCGTTTGAAAATCTTATCCAGTTACTTTACCTATTGTAGGCCTTATAATATACGTACTGACATTTCTAAACTACGTAAGTCTAAAATTATGGTTGATCACGATTCTACCTAAAACAGAGAATACAATGAACGTTGATGCTGCCGTACTCACTAACGTTCTGGCCACTCGCACGGTTTAAAATGGCAATCATTCAGACTTGCTTTATCGTCCTGAACGAATCTTCTTCAGATATAAATTACTTTTATTTATCAGTCCTGATAATTGGTGATCTGCGTTTAAAAGAATTTTTTGATTAAATTTCAGTTCTTGGCACCGAGCGACCGTGTAAATCAAAGGAACGCTTTATCCTAAAAAATCTTCATCATATATATGAGATTTTATTCATCACACCTAATAAATGGTACAATGAGGTCACTGTATCATAATGAATTCTATTTACTATCTACTATAGAATTCTGAATTTACTATACAATAGATATCTTTACCTAGCCCTTCTTGACCCTCAACATTAGCTGCCTCAAAATAATTAACAGAAATCTCCTGTACTGCAATTTGCTTATAGAAATAAATGAGACAGTATTTTTGCATGATCACTTTTATTTACGTGACATGGTCTACACTCCTGGCTTTTATGAAGACAGTGAAGTGTTCCTTAAAAGCAAAGAATGAAAGAAATAGAATAAAAAGATGTATGGTATATAAGAATCATTTAGTTCAAAAGTTTCACTCACAGCTTGGATCCTTAATACCTGTATGAAGATAGACGGTTCAACATAAGAATAAAAAAATTGATTTTAATCAATTTTAATTGATTTTTGTAGTTAGAAATGATATAGATGATATGGGATTCTTGAACTCCAAGATAGATGATAAAAGTATGAAAAATACTTACCCATGGCCAAATCCACCGTAGCTATGGCTATGGTCGCTATGATCATGTGGACTGTAATAAAGAGTAAGAAAATATAATTTATGGGCAATTTGTTACGTAATAACATTAAATACTTACAGATATCCACCGTAGCTTTCGCTATGGTCGCTATGATCATGTGGACTGTGATGAAGAGTGAGAAGATATTATATACGTGCAATTTGCTACATATAACATTAAATACTTACAGATATCCACCGTAGCTCTTGACGCTATGATGATATGTTGGACTGAAAAGAGGAATAAGAAAATAAGTTATATGGAAAAATTCTTACATATTAAAAATCTTGATATTTGCAAAAGCTCACCAGGACGACTTTGCATAGCTGATTGGGCTGTTAATTAACAAAATAAAGTGTTATTAGACCGCCAGGTCAGTTATATCCCACAGTACAATTAATAAAAAAGGAACTCCAAATTCTTCTGATATTTTTAATAACTAAAATTGCTTACTGGTGGTAGATGGTTCTTCTCACGACCGGGCTAGTGGATTAAGATAAAAAAACTCATTTAATGTATATTCAAGTGGATTGATGATGATATATAATCATAGAGATCAGAATTGCTTACATGTGACAGTGGCTGCTGTAGGTAGATGGATGATGGCTGGTAGAATTTTAAAAAAAAGATTTATGATTATAATGTATTACCTAATATTGTACGGAACCATATGAAGATATTCAAGTGAATGAATTGGATGATGATTTTGTCTCACGTGGTATTCTTAGGGATATAATTATACAATCACCATTGTCCAATTCAAAGAAAGTAAAGCAGATAAATGCAGATAACGCTTACAATTTTTTTTATGTAGGAATAAATTTTTGAGGAATATTTTCAGTAGTTTGCAAGGAAATATCATAATAAATAGTGAATGCATATTACCTGTGATAGTAATGCCCGCTCCCGTAGTGCTGGATTTGACTGTTAAGATGTAAAAACAAGTGTCAAGTGTGAAAAATAGAAGTTTAAAAAAAACATCATCATGATAAACAAAAACTTCATTCATACTGGTTGTATCCTCCGAAGGAACTGAA